>JAIUZE010011884.1:0-39396 GCA_022085475.1 Heliosperma pusillum | reverse complement strand
GACTGTGCTAAGAACTTATGCCTGTTTGTAGAAGGATTGGTCTTTCATGTTTGTATGATTCTATGAGTTCTAGAAGGTGAGATGCAAGCCGGCTAGGATTGATAGAGTTTGGATTACCGATTGTTAACTGATTAACATGATTACGTGTTGATTAGGGTTTGAGTGTATCATGGCCACGTTACAGGGTAACCTCTGAGCTAGCATACCAGCTTCCCTACCTCTTGTTATATTTTATTATCGGTTTCACATGATAGCTTTCATATGATAGGTTATATGTTAGTTAATTGTTTCATAAAATGAAAAGCATATCATATATGTTTAAGTTTTGTATTTTCCATATACATTGCTTTTATGTTATTCATGTTTCATTAAACTTGACATTTCGTGGCTGGGAGAACTCGGAGTTACTCCCCACTGACTGTGGCTTCCGTGTTTATATTTAATGCGGTCGAACAGGTGGTGATGCATATTTGGGGTACATTGACGAGCTAGCGAGCGAAGTATTTACCTTGGACCTATATTCGGTTCTTAGATTGTATATTATTATACACTCTTTTATTTCCGTATTTATACGGGAGATATGTCTCCCGTCTTGTATAATTCTTATGTATAATATTATTTTCCTTTTGTTATGAACCTTTGTATTTAAGACACCTTCGTTATGTATTATCATCTTTTATTTAGTTAAATTATTTTTTTCTTTCCGCAAATTTGAGGGTGTCACAATTTGACCCGTCGCAAGCTTGCGACGGGTCGCCCCGTCACAAGCAAGACTAATTGGTAATTTAATTGTTATATTACTAAGAATGCGTAATGTTTATGAAACATTTGAGATAAGCATGATTGGTTGATTGTGATTACAATTAATTGTAGATTATATTAATCAAATATGAGATGACCCATTTTATATACATGTGATTACAAATTATTACTTAAAATGTTAAGTTTAATTTATTTGTTATGAAATTGCATTTAAATTAGTTAAATACACATTTATAAGATAAGTTCATGTCACATGTCACATGTCACATATGTGACAAATGACAAAATTACAAAATAAAATGGACACCCATTTTATGTGGAATGACCGGTTTTAATGGTGGTAGGGTGGGTGTTTAGGCATTGATTATTGTTCTTATTGAGAATAAAAACAATATGATTGTGCACCTAAACCTAGACCTAAACCTACAACATTGTAAAGACAAAATGGGGAAGCATGCTCTCCTTTCCCAAGTGTGGTGGCCGGTTTTGCATGCTCTATAAGGAGATGTTTTCTCCTCTCATTTTTGTACTAATCATCTTATACAAAATACAAAGGTTGTATATCTTTCATCTCACTAGAAAACTTAAGAAGTTTCACAATAAAAAAGTTCATATATTTTCTAATATAATCATAATATTACTAACTCGTTCACTATCAATGTGAGGAAACGATTTTTCCTTCTTATCTTTGTTTTATTGTTTGCACGCACTAGATCTAGGAGAACTAGTTAAAGAGTTAACTAGTTCATCATGAGAAGTGTCTTATGAGGAGATTTATGAACCTAACATATTGATGCAAGAACACAAACCAATGGCTAAGCATGGTAAGTGGGTAGAGTTATTACAATCTCTCTCATTCTCAAGCAAGTACATAGAGGGGAAGAGTAACATTGTGGCAGATGCTTTATCTACGAGGCTCATGATGCTAAGTTTTATTGAGCAAAGGGTGATAGGGTTTGTATACATAAAATAGCTTAACAAATAGGATCCTAACTTCAAGGATGAGTGGATGTCAAACAAAAATGGTCTAGCTAAGAATGGGAGCAAATACTTGACTCAAAATGAGTACTTGTCTTTGGAAACAGATTGTGCATACCAAGGAAGCCTTATATGAATTTGCTTGTGAAAGAGGTGCATTCTAATGGCCTAGCCGGTCACTTTGGTATTTAAAAGGCCTATAACATACTTCAAGAGAAGTTCTACTGACTTAAGATGTTAGGTGATGTGCAAGATGCGATCAAGGTGAGTGATTCATGCCAACATTATTTAAAGTCTTACTTCCAAGCTAGTTCTTATACTCCACTACTTGTTCCAAACAAACCATGTGAGGATGTGAGTATGGACTTCATTGTGGCTCTTCCTATAACCTAGAGGGGTAAAGATTCAATCATGGTGGTTGTGGATAGATTTAACAAGATGACTCATTTTCTTGCTTGCGTAAAGTCTGAAGATGGCATAGGAGTTGATGATCTTTACTTCAAAGAAATTGTTAAGCTCTATGGAGTTCTTAAGACCATAGTGTCAGATAGGGACACAAATTTCATGAGTCGTTTATGGAGGACTATTTGGAAGCGTTTAGAACAAGGCTAATGTTCAATGCCTCTTACCACCCCTAAATAGATGGCCAAACTAAAGTAACAAAAAATTGGGTAGGATCTTGAGGTGTGTTGTGGCTAAGTCATTGAAAGATTGGTATCTAAGGTTGGCTTAAGCTGAGTTTGCCTTCAACACATCTCCATCAACTAACAAGCACATGTAAAAGTCTGTTTGAGGTTGTCTATGACACTAATCCACTAATGCCTACTGGTCTTGATCCAGTTAAGAAGAACACAATCAACTATGATGCAAAGAATGAAGTTGTGCAAATAGATTCAAATCCATGCTCAAGTGAAAAAACAAACTGAGAAGTCCAATGACATGTACAAGGCAGGGCCCAAGTGTCTACCGAAGTCCAAAGAGTTTCAACCATGGGACTTAGTGTGGCTTCATTTGAGGAAGGAAAGGTTTCCTGAAAAGAGAAAGAACAAGTTTATGTGAAGGGCTGAAGGTTCATTTGAAGTTCTAAAAAGGTTTGGGACCAATGCATACAAGACTGATCTTCCTGATAAGTGGAGTCCATGGAACCTTCAATGTGAAAGATCTAAGTCCTTACTATGGTGAGTTTGATGACGGAATGACTGAGATTTTGAGGGCAATTCCTTTTCAAGAAGGGAAGATTGAAACAAAAGTTCAAGCAAGCTCAAATTCACTTGATTTGGGTCCTTCTTCAAGAATAAGGTCTAAGGCACCCTCTAATCATAACTAAGTACTTCCAATGCCTAATCCTCTTAGTTTAAGGTCTTAAAAATAAAAAAGTCAAGGAGTATTTTTTTACTAATTCACAACAATCAAGAAGTTTTCTTAAGCACCAAACAAATGGTGTGGATTAGATTAAAACTTGCTGAACCATGTGAAGTCCGGTTTATTTCCTATTTTGGCCAAACAAGCTTTAACCATTGGGTGAAAGTCATGTTAGCTCCTTGAACTTGAATATACGTATATGTCGAAGTCCAATCTTCAAGGTCTTACATACTTTAATTGACCTTGTGCAAGCAAAAAAATCTGGAGCAACTTTATTACTCTATACTATTGTTGTTTACATGTGTTTTTATGTTAAGGCAAGATGAATGTTACTCTTGTCCTTTAGGTGATGTATTTAAGACCCTTAGATGATCTTTTGTATGCCCAAAGCTTGTAATCCTTGGGCTATATAAGCCAAACTATCCATTGTAAGAAATCAGATTATGTTGAAAGAAAATTGAAACCGTGGTTTCTGCTTATTACTCTTGGTTGTAGGCTTGAGTTTATCCTTTGCTCATTACTTGGAGTGTGTTGTTATTCTTTGTTGTGTGCTGGTTTAACATCACAATCCCTTCATCATTGGATGTGAGCTTTGATAAGAGTACTACATCTTCTTTAAACTTAAGCATTTGACCTTATTTTTAGAAGCAAACTTTTGTGTCAATCAAAACAAATTGAGTCCTTACTTCAATTCCCTTCATTTCCCCCTCAAAGCCAGAATGACCCCCTCTAACATAAGTAAGATTCAGAAGGAAAACTCTCACCCTCGTTTTCTTCAATTGGGATCCGCTCCATTTATTAATGGTCTAGATTTAACTCCGAAACGATGTAACAGTTGATTGCTTGATGAGTTGGAGGATGAATAATGATTTAATATTAGTGTATTAGAAGGGAGTTGTTAAATCCCGCACAAAATTTTACTAAATCCCGCACAATTTTTACTCCTATACCGATTGTACCCTGTCATTTCTTAACCCTCACATTTCCCCTTTCTCCCTCTAGAAATAAAAAACCCCAAAGCATTGTCTCCTCCCAATCACCCCTCCACCCTCCACCACTCACTCC
This sequence comes from Heliosperma pusillum, assembly GCA_022085475.1. Taxonomy (NCBI): domain Eukaryota; kingdom Viridiplantae; phylum Streptophyta; class Magnoliopsida; order Caryophyllales; family Caryophyllaceae; genus Heliosperma; species Heliosperma pusillum. The sequence goes on along the minus strand of JAIUZE010011884.1, from coordinate 35,229 downwards.
ATGCACAAGCAACTTAGCGCCGTCGCCCATTCTAGCGCCACCCACTCTTTACATGGCAACCCCTCTCCGTTGGCCATCCGAGCGTCCGTCGTCCCTCCCAGATGGTCGTTAAGCTATCGCCAGTTACGAAAATGAATCGGAAAAAGTCAGATTCCCAGATCTGTGTGATGTTATTTTCGTTGCTGCTGCTACTGTTCTTGTCGATTGAAAGTTGGCCGATAGTCGGATTTTGATCCGCCTTTTCAGTGTACTGTGTGTTGTTGTTGTCATTTCTACTATACTTAAATTAATCGAATGTACTTTTTGTATTCTTGACATATAATTGTTTTCAGGCAAGAAGAATTTAGCATTTAATCTTTTTGCTTTTATTTGTTGTTTTTTTCTCGATTGGTGTTTGTTCTCGAATTCGATTGCTTTTGCTGTGGTGTTTTTTTGATTTTGCCCCACCTGCCCCACGTCGGCATCAACCACCCCCTTGCCCTGCATCGACCACCCCTTCAACAACACAACTTTATCCAAACCCTAATTGATAAAAAAACTGTTTCAATAAATAAAAAAACATTAACTAAATCGACTAAAGACGGGTCTAAATAAATTTGTTGATAAAATAGCGAAATTCCATTTGATATGCACGAATTACGATCTATAATTGTTGACTGATTTATGAATTGGTTAGGTTTAGTTTAGATAGAGAAGGGAGATAATTCTTTTTAACTTTTTAGATATCTTTTTATTTGTTTTTTTAAGATGAAGGGTAAATATGGAATCTCAAGGCAATATCTGTAGGATTAAGTAAATTATTGTGCGGGATTTAACAATTGCGTATTAGAAAATGGAAGGATATTGAGAGAAAAGAAATGAAAAGGATCTATACTCCCCCTTCCCTCCCTTTTCCTCCATTTTTGGTATCCTAATAAGACTTCAATCAATTGTGAGCGGATAAAGTAGAAGAAAAAGTTGGAAATACATGGTAGATAGTAATTCTCAAATTTATTATTATACCAATGAAAAGTCCAACTTATGAAATCCGAACTTAATACATCCACTACTAAAATTCCAACGTACTCGTAATCCTTTACACTCTATTAAAATTCCATCATACTCGTAACCCTTTACGCATATAAACGTTTTATTATTATGTTGATGATCGGTCATCGGACAATAATGATCTTTAGTTCGTTACCCACGCAATTTATATCATATATCATATAAAAGTCTTTCTGGATTGATTAATAAAAATAATCTTTTCCCAAAATAACTAAGCAAAATTAGACAAAACAAAATGTGATTAAGATGGGATATTTTATTTTAGAAAGAAAATCCTAAAACAAGAACACAAGAAACAAATCCAAAGAGTGCGTGAACTTCTAATAAACCAACAAGGTTTGTTCTTGTGGTCGTAATGAGTTCCCCATTTTCATAGCCATCAAACTAAAACCTCTACAAAATTGTTACTTTACATTAATTCTTGTCTAACTTTTGTTTACCTCATAACTCATTCTACAACAAGGTCTTCCTCTCTCATTTCTTTATTCAGTTCACCCTAATTTCTATTGATTTTGTTGCTTTTCTTCAATTTCAACAATTCCCAAGTTTTAATTTTGATATGTTAATTAGTTTTATTGTTGGGTTTTGTTAGAATTGAACTATTATATCATACCCATATCCCCAATTTCATGTTTATATTTGTGGGTTTGAATTTTGTTGTTAGTTTATGCATTATTAGTTGTTGGTGAGTTAAGATTGTTGGTTTGTTTTATTGTTTTTGTGGTGGTTGAAACTTTGTTGTGAAACTTGTAGTTTTGCTTGAGCCTTTTAAGCTACAAGGCTAGAATATCTGAACTTTATGTCGAATATTCGAATCGAAAGGGTTTAGGAGTGGAGGGGAATAGATGGATTGGAAAAGGGTTGAAGTGGGATTATAGTGATTTTTTTGGGTGTCTTGTGTTTTAATTTGAGTAGCTTTGCATTAGTCTAATATTATAGCTGTAATTGAGCTTGGTTAAGTCGGCTTTCGGGTTGAAGTGTCTTGGTAAGGTGTGAGAATTTTACTGGAAATCTTTAATTCATACTCCATCTTATAGCTCTCTCAATCGGCAGTTTTGTTTTCTGTGTGTTGTTCCTTGTTTGCTTCGCCTGTTGAATTGCTGTATTAGTTTCATGTTTGTGTGTGATTTATGGTCTTGGAACTTGTTTGATCCCGAATATACTTATATGTAAAAGGTTGACAATTAGTCCTATTTGGTTAATTTGTTTATTGCTCTTTTTGCTTCTTTGTTGTTTGAAGTACAAGAACAACATTACCCCAATCTTTAAGAGCCGGGTGTGTGCAACCTTAACTTTGTTGTAATTCAGATTGTTACAAGATGGCCCTTAATGAAGTTTATGTCAGGAATTGCATAGAATGACTACAATCCTCACCACTGTAAATACTGAAAATAGACCGTCAGTGTTTTCGAAACTGAACAGTTCTATATTTGTGCTTCATCTCTACTGAAACTAGAATGACTGTATTTGCAAATTTGTGTTCAATATTATGGTGGTAACTGCTATTGAGATACCAGCGTCATAATTATCAGCAATATAACAAGATTAGCCCTACAAAATCTTAGTATGATATAATCTATTCTTCTCGCAATACCATTTTCCAAACATAATAGATAACCTTTATCTTTTTGGTGGCATTGTAGGTACGGGATTTGGCTATCAGTAAATAGACAGTAGTCTGTTCATGGCTACAATTACTGGTCCTCCCACACCTCCTACGGTAGTTTCATCATCGCTTTCATTAAGCTTCTGTAAACATGAAAGTCACATATCAGTCATTAATATTATGAAGAAGAAAGGATCTCTCAGATGGAGCCGACAAAGGCGTAAATTCAGAACCTTAACGCGTTCAGCTCTGGTGGAGGCTAATGCACGCTCAGGGCTTTCTCTCAGTGAGAGGACGGATAGAAACAGCGGCAACATAAATGGTGTAATACAATCAGAGAAGAAGTCAGCAGGAGAAGCGTCAATTGCTGTTGTCAAATTTGGTAGGGATATGGCCGACGATATGCAAGCTGAGGCAAAGGCCATGGCCCGAGCTGTCGCTTGTTCTGTATACACCCCAGAGATGCTAGCAACTAAATATGGCTCACGTCCCATTAGGGTGCGCAAGAACGTTTTACTATTCTCTCCCACTTATATCGTCATCATTTGTTTGAGGTGGTCAAACAATGTCAACTTTGACTATATTGTCTTCTCATAACATGCTACAACTTCTTAAAAGTTGGTAATAAAAAAAAAGTTTTCTTGATAAATAAAATTGACATTGGTTGACTGCTGAAGTTAAGTAGAATGATAAGTTAGGAGTGGAGGTAGTATTTCTTTTTGGCAAGAATTATGTGGAATAATGCGCCACTAATGGCTCGTCACTTGTGATAGGTTTTGCAAAGGACGTCTGAAATATTAGTCGGCTTGGGTTCATTTGCTTTCAAGCTCTGGCTGGACAAACTAAATGGCCAGCTTGACGTAAACAAGACCATGCGAGCAACTCAGTTGCGGAAAATTTTCACTTCTTTAGGACCCACTTTTGTTAAAATTGGTCAGGGTTTATCTACCAGGCCCGATATATGTCCCCCGGAGTATCTTGAGGAACTCTCTCAACTTCAGGTATCTCTGATGTTTCATGTCTTAGGTTGTTAAATTGCAATTTCCAAGTGCTTAGCAATCAAATTTAACTTAAACAGCGTAATTTTTATCTTGAGATTGCTGTACTGTATTTGATTCACTGGATTCATCAAAATATTGAATAGTGATCCACCTGAAGGATATACCCTGTGGTGTCCAAAAGTTTCAGCATTAATCTGTGAAATGTTAGCTTGACTTTCCTGTAGAGCTCTTATTGCTTGCCATTGCTTAGGATGATTTGCCAACATTTTCAAATACGGAGGCGTTCAAATGCATTGAGAAAGAGCTGGGATTCTCACTGGAAGACGTTTATTCAAGCATATCTCCATCTCCAATTGCAGCTGCTAGTTTGGGTCAGGTTTATAAAGCTCAGTTAAAGTATTCTGGTCAGACGGTTGCTGTCAAGGTGCAGAGGCCTGGGATTGAAGAGGCCATAGGTCTTGATTTTTATTTGATAAGGGGAATAGCACATCTGATAAATAAATATGTAGACATAATTACCAGTGATGTCGTTGCTCTAGTTGATGAATTTGGCAGAAGAGTATATCAAGAGCTTAACTATGTACAGGTAGAACTTCTTTCTTTGACAGAATTGTTTAATAGGATGCTGTTTATCTATTCCAGACCACATGCCATTAGCCTGCAACGATATTTGCACATGCTTAAACAATATGTTGCTGATAGAGTTGCAGGAGGAAGTTTATAGCTTAATGGCTTGTTAGCTTGATTCTGAACAAGGTCACCTGAGTCACTCAAACCTATGTTATTCCGACTTGTTGACACGGTGTTAGATGTGACACGGTTTCAAGTGTCTGCGCTCCATTCTAAAAGTTTAACCGGTACACAAATCCAGTCTAACAAGTGTATTGATCAATTCTTAGACATGATTACAATGCGTTTTGTAAAATATTCAAACTAGCAGTGGCCATGCAAAAGTTATCTCCTTTTTTCTTTAACCGGGTGCTTGTTGTCTTACCCATGTCTTTCTCTTAACTTTTCTGTAAAGTTGTTTGTTTCTGATTTTCTATTAATTTTTATTATATATTATTGTCCTTCTCTTTTCTAGCTCTTCTTTGACACCGTTGAAATTCAATATATGGAACTTAGTTTCGTGTAGGCGCTGTTTTTCATTTTGGCGTGTCAGACACGTATCCTATATTATATTGCTCGCTAGACGTGTAAGACATACGGCATGATAGATTGATAGCTAAGTAAAGCGTTGGAAGTAAAATAGGCTTGAACCCCAAGGAATAGTGATATTAGTAAATCGGTTCAAGCGTATTCTATTATTGCGCTAGGTGAAAGTCTGTAAAGTGTAAACAAGACATCGTGCAAAGAATAATCAACGTGTCGGAACCAGATGTTACATAATTCATATCAAAATAGGCAATCATAATTCCGAATAAACTTCTGAAAAGTTAGTTAAAAAGTTGGAACTCTGTTATAATGAATGCTTTAAAATGTAGTCTTCAGTGGGTGTGAACTTGCGATGTAACTTCTGAGTATTCTGGTTATGAATTTCTGATATTATTTGTTTTATGATCTTTCTTTGGATTTGATTGTTAATTTATACAGGTATGTGCAGGAGGGTAAGAATGCGAGAAGATTTAAGAAGTTGTATACCGACAAGGCCGATGTTTTTGTTCCTGATATCTTCTGGGACTACACTAGTTCCAAAGTCTTGACCATGGAATGGGTGAATGGCGTCAAGCTAAGTGAACAAATTGCAATCGAGAGTCAGGGACTGTCGGTATTGGCTCTTGTCAACACAGGTATCCAGTGTAGTCTCAGACAATTGCTTGAGTATGGATATTTTCATGCGGACCCTCATCCTGGCAATCTTTTGGCAACCCCTGATGGCAAGCTGGCATTTATTGACTTTGGAATGATGAGTGAAACACCAGAGGAAGCAAGATATGCCATTATTGGTCATGTTGTCCATTTGGTTAATCGTGATTATGAAGCTATGGCCCGTGATTATTATGCCCTGAAATTCCTTTCTCCTGATGTTGATGTTTCCCCTATTGTACCTGCACTGCAAGGTTTCTTTGATGATGCTCTTAATTCAACCGTTAGTGAACTCAACTTCAAAACACTTGTAAATGGTCTTGGGGCTGTTTTTTATCAGTATCCTTTCAACGGTAAGCTTCTCTCTGATCTATTTTAACCTTTAAACATCCCACATTCACAATCCCCATTGGACATCCATTTCGTATCGTATTCCCATTGGACTTTGATGGTGGAATGGTGTCAAATTTGATCAGTATTTTCTCTTAATATACTATAACTACAACTTTTAAAAATAAAATAAAATAATACTACTCGTCTGGAGATTGTAGTTTTAATAAACCCAGAAATGATAAATTTTACATCATAGTTACATATGTTTAGAAATGACAAAATTGGCCTTGTTTGACCACCAAAGTTCAATCGGGACAATATAAATGTGATGAAGAGACTATGATTTTCAGACCTAGTTTTATGTTCTTATTGTTCATATGATGTGTATTATGTGTCTGATGGCTTTTCTTCCTCGACATTATTGCAGTACCTGCATACTATGCATTAATATTAAGATCCCTTACTGTGCTAGAAGGCTTAGCTCTGAACGCTGATCCTAATTTTAAAGTTCTAGCTGCTTCTTATCCATATTTTGCAAAGAGGCTTCTGACCGATCAGAATCCCTACCTGAGAGATGCTCTTATTGAGTTGCTATTCAAGGATGGAAAGTTCAGGTTATTGGCGATTAACCTTAATGGAAAGTGATTCTGTAAATTGACTGGTTAAATCTCTTATGGCTTATGTAATAGTAAAACTTTTACAGGTGGAATAGGCTTGAAAACTTACTTGTTCAAGGGCGCAAGGATAGGGATTTTTCTGCAAAAGATGCATTGCAGCCTGTTCTCAAGCTATTGTTGGGACCAGATGGTGAGCAACTAAGGTTATTGGTGATACGAGAAGCTGTTCGAGTTACAGAAGCTTTGATGTTGGGTTCTGCGATGGATGCGTACAATGCTTTACCTGAGTTTATGAGAACTTTTGTTGCGTATGGTAGACCAACAGGACTCTTAGCAATAAATGATGCTGAACAGTTAAGTATGTTGGAACTTCGAGGACAAGTACTAAGGGTTTGGGGACTTCTGCAGTCCTCAAATAACTTTGACCCTTCTCTTCTACAACCTATATTACAGGTAACACCACCTTCATGTGAGTTATGTGTGCTTTTGTAAGTTTATCTCCGTGAACAACAGAATGCTGTTACTCAGGTTAAAAAAAACTGGGTTTGCTTGTAACTTGTTGCTTTTAATGATATCTTGGGACTATAATATATATCTCGTACACAAAAAATCAAGAAAAATAATCAATGTCTACACTGAAATAGAGAGTTCATCTTCAGGGGTTATTTTTTCTTATACGTCTACTTATATTATATCTCATATTCTAGTGTTTTTCTCCCGGTTTCCATTTGTTGATATCCATAACCTATAAATTGGTTAAACGACTTCAGACATATATTACTGATCGACAGGGAACACTCTTTGCTCACAAAGAATTAATTCGAGCTCGATAAACGACATACGGTGATTTTTCATTCATATTTATATTTAGTTATTTACCACTATCATTTAAAATTATTGGGCTCAGATTTGACTATACAATGATGGGTAAAGTCATTAACTCAGAGGAACAACATGGTAGCTGGATGTGTTCGATGGAGGGGGTTGGCCGATTGGGTAAGTTGGTGGTTGTATAAGTTATGGGAGAATGCACATCACTAGATTTGTAATGAAAAATGCTTTCATAAGAGTATTAGTTTCATTATATTCACTCATGTTTTGAGAGAGATAGAAGATTAATGTGACTGTCGCCCAACGTGAAAATGATTAATATTAATAAATTAGAGGGAGTATATGGTACAAGTGTTTACGCATTTTGTTTTTTTAAGATGTTATCATCAATGGGTTAGGTAACTGCTGAACTTCAATATTGCAGATTCTTCAACAAGATGAAGCACGTGATCTCGGGGGCCGTGTTCTTGGTGGAATAACTCAGCGCCTTGCAGCTCGTTTCCTGCAACAAATACTGCAGGCTCCTGCAACTCCTACAAGCTTACAAAGATAGAGCGGTTGACTAAAAATCAGGAGGTTAGTATGAGACATTTTACTTTATTCTATCATCATTAAAAATTAAAGAATAATGAGTCGGGATGGGCAGGGCATATCGGGTAGAACTGTAGAAGGGAACGTGAAAGAGAAAAGGGGGGATAGGGATTTATGGAAGTGAGGAAGGTATGAAGTGTGCCGGGATGGGCTGGCCGGTGATTGATTGAGTTGGTTGGTGCTTGCGTATGGTTGCTGGTATGCAGTTATCTACGATTGACAAGGGCTGCTGGGGCAGAAGATGGTGGGGAAGAGGGGATGTTAATTTGATTAATCAAGGTAGCTTTGGCGCACCGGTTAAGGTGTTGATGCGTGACCAAGAGGTCATGGGCCAGGTCCTATGAGCAGCCTCTTGTCAAAATGGCAAGGAAAGGCTTGCCTCTGTATACCCTTGCTGTGGGACCCTTCCCCGGGCCCTCGCTTTGGGGGACGCCATCGTGCACCGGACTGCCCTTTTTTTAATCAAGTTAGTTTAGTTTTGTATTAACCTTAGCTTAGTCATTTCCTGAAAAACTGTGTCCATTTCAAAGTGAAAAAACATTGGCAAAGGCGCGGGGGTACAAAACAGTAGAATTTTGTTAAGGTAGCTAAAAAAAGGAAATTGAATTTTTAAGTAGGTGTTGCCGTGTTGGTATCAATGTATCATGGTGTATTCATGCGATACAATTCTTGAGGCATCTAATCATTTATCATCATGGGTCAGGACTCAAGAAAATGCTTCTCTTGTTCTTGTGTTTTCTAACATAGCTTAAGGCCGCATACATCCGATCCCCTACGCAAATCCCTTGAGGATCTAGTGTAATTTTTTTTATTGCTGAATAGAATATTTAAAATGAAGGAAAGAGAATTAAGGTAGTTCTGGATTTACCTTCCCTCCTTTCAAGTTGTCTATTAATTTGGAATCAGTATGTAAAGGAATACCATAATTATCTTCTTTTTGGAATGAAATTAAGCTTGATAGAAATGAAATATGCAAAAGTTACACGATTCAGAAACTTTAAAGACATTTCGGGGGTAATTGAATGTAATTTAGTTTGGAGGCTGCTGAAATCCTCAGTAAAACTCGAAGAAAACTACAGAGCATCTACCGAAGATCTGGATAACACCTTCCCTAGCAGGGCTAACCTATCATCTTTTCTATCCACCTAAAATCCACTGTTGATTACTTGTCATACCTTCTAGAATTCCGTAATTTTACACTAGCTTTTGGCTGTGTGACGCATATCGACACGATCCGACATTCATTTTAGGCCAAACACATGAAATAATTTAAAAAAGATAGCCCTTAACACGTACAAAAGTACCCTTGTCAGATTGCAATGTGGAATCAATTAGAGTCGAAAGTTTGTAGAATAAATTCACCGTAAATCAGTGTCGTCCTCCTACTTCACCACTGCTATCAGTTTGTGGACATTTTGTGGTCGTTTACATTGAAAATACAACCACTACATTACCCCAGTGCCTCTAGGCTTCTTCTGAATGACCGAAGATGAAAATTGCGTCAAGAACTACATCGAATGGCTGATAATTCACAATAAAAAGAAGAGCATCTAGTTTAGTGAGCTATTTTGCTTTATTCCCATCATTTACATTGAGAATGATTTCCCAAAAATACAATTGAAAGATTAGAAATACCACAAAACGGAAATTTGGATGATATTATGGAGTATGTGTGGATCTTTGTTTGCTCGTGCGTCTGTTGCTTGATTGGCACTTCTTTCTGAAAGTTTTTCATCCACAGGTGCCTACTTGGCCGATACCACGCCAATTTAGGGTTTCAATTTGTTGAAGCAAGAAATATGGAGTCCGCAATATGACTATACAATAGTAAGTCATGAATTCCTAATTTCCTACAATAACCTTTACTCTATTTCTTGTCTTTTTACTTGTGACCACATTAAATTTTTTATCCTTTGCATACGGTTTTACTGATACACACTGTATTTTAATCTGGCAGCATAATATGTTTTCAGAAGCACCGAAGATTTTTTTTTTCACATTTGGAAGCAAACTCTGGCGATATAGTTTGTAAATTTGCTGTAAATTTGATGTCATTGAAAAGCGGCATTAATAGGTAAAGGAGTAATTTCTTGGTGTAACCAAATCAATACCGAATTGGCAATTGGTGCCTTCATAACCTGGATGTTGCTCATTTTGTTGTATTCTCACTTACATTATGTGGTATTAACATGCTCATCAAGGAGTTATCTCAGTAACTACACAATGGGCTTCGACACTTCGGCAACATTATCAAGGGCTCCGCCTCAGTATCCATTTACGCCTCACATTTGGGGAGGGCATAGGTTGAGTCATGTCGAGTATGTTTGCCTTCGCATTGGACGAAATTGGTCATATCAGCTTCTAATATATTATGGATATTTAAGTATTGAGTCATGCAGGGGTAATGGTTAGTTCAAGATTGATCATTTCATGTCACAGACCGAGATTTACGAGTTCACTACTCTTGTCACACAACTACTCCCCCTATCGTAGATATCAACTACTCTCCCTATCGCAGATATCAACTAGCTCAATTGGTAAAAAGTTATAAGTGGTGGTACACTGGTACTTACGACTTGGGTTCGAACCCAGTCTGCTTAGTATCGTCCTTGTGACTCCCATTACAGAAAAATATAAAACTACTCCCCTTATTTGCTCAACCAGTCCGGGACACATGATCAACTGCTAGATCATGTCCTATTTCACAGTGAATATGTTGCTGTTCTCAAGGTTTATATATCTTAATAAATAGTCAATCCAATCCAATACATTCCAATGATAACATCTACTTTCTGGAAGCGAATTTTGGAAGTTTTAACCGTAAATATATAAAAAGTAACCTTGGAATTTTGAAACTAAAATATTTAGATTTGTAAGGAAAGTGGTGTAAAGTAATTTTTTCAATAGATATAACTACAAGTCTTGTTTACATGAGTGAAAGTGTTGTCTCGAAAACCAAAAAAAATAAAAATAGATGTTATCTTTAGATTAGATTAGATTAGAATGAGTAATAATTAGGGTTATTACCTTCAGCAATAGTTCCTGGAGATTCTCTGTGTCTCACCTTGTCGCCTAACTTCTTAGTACTTGTCCGTTACTTGAACCACCAAGCGACCAAGGATCCCTTCTTATTATCCCTTTCTTTACTTTGATGATGCTGCGTCTCATGAAATATTCTTACACGTTTCCGTGATGTTCGTTCAAAAAATGAAAAATGAGAACTTTTCATTGGCTATATAAGATTAGCGTGGCTAAGATAAGTAAGTACCTCACAAGTAATCGTGCGTAGCTCCCAACAAAGTATCGAGTAATCAAACTCACTCGCCAATCACTAATTGCGCAACTCGTCAATAACATAATGCTTAACTCACCACTCACCAATACATATGAGAGGTAACGTTTTAAATCCAGGTCTCATGAAACGGGAAGAGCTGCCTGAGTTTGAATAATATCGGACGAGTAATTTTAACTTCCATGGCAACCAAAATTAATTGTGGTAGGGCCCACTTGGAAGAAAGAATTACACAAATTATCATTTAAGACAGATACTATCCGTTTTAAGCTTAAGGCGGGTCACATACATACCAAATAATCCCACTTGTTGCCTAAGAGATACCAAATTTTTTGTCTTTATTACCCTATATGTTTGTTGTGTGGTTCTAATTTTGTAGTTTTTCCCTCTTTTTTGGATGTTGTACCTCCCGGTTTTAAGGTAGGAACTTAAAGATATGCATATAGTAATTGTCAAACATTATGGTAACGAGTAAAAAAACGTACTGCGACAATAAAATATGCTTATGTATTGTTGTAAAATATTTTCACAAGTCTGATAATTAGACAAGGAAAAAACTGAAAAAAATATGAGCACGAGTCTTAACTTAAACTATCACATCTTAATATCTAAATAGATTAGCCATGAAAAATACGTAGTAGTAACTTTAACATAGATGGAGATATGAGAAATGGCAACTCTTAATCTTAATCCTCGAGACTTATACAATATAAATAACTGGAAAAAGGATAATACCATGGTTGTATAAGAGTATTGTAGAACCATGTTAAATCTAATTGAAATGATGTATACTTGTTTGGAGCCTTAAAAAACTTTTGGGTTATATTTTATAATTTTTTACACTAAAACTAAAATTTAACCGAGCTAACATGGAGTATTATTTTTTAGTTACATTATCAATTTTTGAGTTTAAAATTTATGTAAAGAAGTTTTATAAACTTTTTAATAAAGCTCATAAACTCTATAATTAACCTCAAAAATTTTGGATAAAAAGGATTATACATCGGAGGTACTACCTCAGAGTATTATGATTTTGAGTTTTTGTGCATTTTTTTCGAGCATTTTAAAGTTTATAAATTAAAATTATATCTTATATATGATGTTTTTTGAGTGTTATTGTAATTTTTTTGAGCTTAATTTTTAAATTAATAAACTCTAAAAAATTTATAGTAAAACTATACTATACTCAAAAACTTTATTGTAAAGCTCAAAAACTATATTTTATGTGGTAGTACCTCAGAGGTACAATCCACTTAGTGAAAATTTTGCTAAAAGGTTTAGAAACTATACCATCAATTGTAATATTAATGGTTGATGACTTGATGTAATGAGTTTTATAAACTTTATAATAAAGCTTATAAACTCTATACTTATCTCAGATACTTTAAAAGACTTAGAAACTATATACCATTGGTTGTAATTCTATTGGTTGATGTATAACTAAAAGAATATCATTACTGGTTGGTGTATAACTTACCAACTCTAAAATGGAAGAAAGAATATACATTGGATGTACTACCTCACATCTAATTTGTATTTAAGTTTATGTGCATTTTTTTTTCTGCACTTGTTAAAGTTTATGGGTTATATTTTAAATTTTTTTGCCATCAAAACTCAAATTCAATTGATTTTATGTGTAATTTTTGTGTGCTATATTATAATTGTTTGAGTTTAATATTTAAGTGAAATAACTCAAAAACTTTATAATAATATTTATAATCTTTAAAACAAAATTCAAAATGTTATCATAAAGCTCGGAAACTACACAATCAAGTGGTAGTACATCAGACATATAATCTATTTACTGCTCTGAAATAAAATAATCAACGTGAAAAATACATGATTTACCAAGTGTAAACTTATTAATGTTTTATAAATATACTTTCCACCAACCCTACTTTAATTAATTCATTTATTTATCACTTTATAATTTAAAAAACTTCACTGTAGAGTAGAAAAAAAGGAAATTATTAAGCGGGAAAAGTAAAGCAAACATCATTTTTTTTTGTTGCCATATTTTCTTTATTTGGATTTGGATTTGGATTGGTTTCTCACTCATAATAACTCATACATTTTGCTCCTTAAGTTCAATGTTTATTCTGGTGAGTTTTCACTTTTCACACATTTTTTTTGAGTTAATTTATTCGAAACAGCCTCTTTGTGTTACTAGCACAAGATAAGTTTGCGGGTTTCCGACCTCGTATTGTTATTGCTGTTGTAATTAATTGGGGTTCATAATTATTTCTTTCTTATTTTATTATTCATTATTTTTAACTATTAATGAAACGGGTCTAATTTTGATTTCTCATTGTTTATGCTCAATTACCAAAGTTTAATTGGCGTGTAAAAATGGTAGTTTGACAATATTCCATTTCTTGGGTTTTGATGGGGTTTACATGGAGAGTTGTTTTTGGGTTTTTGTTTCATAAAATATTGTTTTAAGTGTAGTCCAAATTTCCACATATTCTCATTTGTGAAGGATATATCTGTCAGAAGCTTGTGGCGGGTCGAATATTATCCACGCGGGTAGGTAAAGACAAGTTATTTGTGATTCTCTAGACTTGTCTTATCTACCCATGTGAGAGTTATTTGACCCGTTACAACGAGTGACAGAGCTATGATTTGAAATTATGGGGGCGAAAAGATTTAGGGGGAATGACTAATTATATAAGTGGCACTTGATTTTTTTTTGGGGTTTACATGGAGAGTTGTTTTTGGGTTTTTGTTTCATAAAACATTGTTGTAAATGTAGTCCAAATTTCCACAAATTCTCGTTTGTGACGGACATATCTGTCACAAGTTTGTGACGGGTGGGTAAAGACAAATTATTTGTGATTCCTTAGGCTCATCTTATCTATGCATGTGGGAGGTACTTGCCCTGTTAAAAGCTTGTGACAAATATACACTTACAAATTTCCATGTCTTCTTCGTCTTTTTACTACTATTATATTCCGTATGTCCTAATCATTTGTTTACGTTTTCAATTCTTTGCGAGGGGGTAATTAACAAATGATTCAACTCCATTGTATATGATTTTGTTGGCAGTTCATTAATTTGGGTAGATTTGCTTGTTTGATGTATCTGAGTAGGTTCTCATGGGATTCTTCAGAATTTTCGCATTGATTATACCTTAATTGTAGTTTAAATGTTTACCCATATAAAAAATTAGTACTAATGCATTGCTGTTAGCTTCCTAAGTCAATTGTTATATGAAATATTAAAAAGAATTGCCCTGAAAGATGCTTTATGTCCACTAATACGGTGTTTTTCTTCAACTGATGCCCATATGCTGTTTTTTCCGTTACAGATTTGCCAGTTTCTGCGCTGTACAAACGGTAAAATGAGTTCTTATTAAAAAAATGTTGGTAAAGTTTGAAGCTTTTTTGGTTAATATTAGATTATTAGGATATTGGTACTTGAAGCTTTAAAGAGCACATTGTAGGTCTTGGTGATATGAATCTTTAATTAAGGATTTAGACTTTAAAATATTGTAGAAGAAAGAAGGGAAAGTAAGAAGTAAGGGAAGAAATATAAATAAATGGAACAAAGTGGTGGTGGAAGGTTAGAGATTAGTTAGTTGCTTGTGGGTGTGACTAGTTATCGGACTTTTTTAGTGTACTCGATCTGTTACCTATGTCTCCTAAGCTCAGTTGATTTGCCCGGGGAGTACGGGCTTTGCTGTCGACGAAGGAAACAAATGCTGTTATTTGGTTCTCTTACAATTTAAGATTACCCATTTATTTAAGTTACATAATACCATTTGCTAAGTTCTTTTGTTTATCATAAAACTGTCCTAGTTTCTGTAAAGATTCGGTCACTGCTGGCTGCATATGCGCTTTTATCATCTTGTGATCTTTCCATATTGCCTTGAATCTTAGAGTGTCTGTTAAATCTAGTTATTTGGTCCCCACTTTTTTTGGGAGTTTAAATGTTCCATCTTCTGGAGGATTTTTCTTGGTTGTTGTAAATGCTCATGATTGCGGATGTGTTTGTATGGTTGGCGAATAGTTCAAGGATCAATTAGTTTAGTACTGGGTTGGGCATATATTTGATTGGAAGTGAGGTCAACATCCAGATCTGTTCTGACCAAGATGAAGTTTATGAAGCTTGGGTCAAAGCCAGATACATTTCAAAGTCAAGAAAACAATGTCAGGTAAGAACTTCGAACCGAACATAATGACGTTAGTCTGTATTGTTGAATTGAATCTGCTTTCAGTATTAGTATCTCGTTCCGTCGTTCGGTATATCTTACTTTCCTGTTTTGTTCATTCGGTCATTCCAGTTGTCTGTTGATCTGTCTAACATCATCATATGGCTACGTTTCGAGTCGTCATCTTCTGATTTTCCACTCTAAAGATGTCACTCGTGAAAAATTCTCTTGATTGAATTCGGGAAATCAGTTGATGTTTAGCGGGTAGTGGTGTTCAATGTTGATTTTGTTGTCTTGAAAGGGCTTCCAACATTTTCACTTATAGTGGTGATTTCGGGATTTTCTCTTTTCGCTCCCCTCCTTTTTTTCCTTATATCAAGAATAATTAAATTCATTAATTTTTACTTAGCTACTTGCCTTTTTCTGAATGATTTTTTCGAGAAAGGGGAAGTTTATCCTCGATTATGATAAATTATTTGGTCTCTTTGACACATTCTAAACGGGACTCTAGTTTCCTTTCGCTAAATCAACTATCAGTCCATTGGTTTATGTGCCTAATTCTTTTAGTATGCTAGATAAACTTATACTCCCTCCAAGTTTGAGTAATGTTCTCTCTTTCCTTTTTTAACTTAGTTGGGTGATGTTCTCTATTTCCTTATTTGGAAGCTTTTGTGGTCCAAATTCAATTGCATGTAGGGTAGTGTATTTTGTGAGGTTCAAATTCACTTCCTTAATCCTTGTGCCCAACAGAAAGGGGAACATCACTCAAAGTTGGAGGGAGAAAAAAAAATCACTTTGTAGGAGCGCCATCGAGCTCTCATAATATGAGAGTATCAAAAAGTGCTTTAATTTCCTTGCATTGGTTTCTGTCTAATAAGAAACATTATTGATTTCACATGAATTCATGTTGAATTTGAGGACATGATCTTTCTATAACATTCAAATTGGACATAATCATTTGGGTGGAACCATTCTGTTTTGCTTCTTCTCCTCATACGGAACCGGCAACCCCTTAATTTGCCTAAACATTCTGCAAATGTTTCCAATGCTTTTGGTATTAAAATCTGTAATTACCATCAGGGATCTATCAGTAAGAACTACATGGGAACTTTTAGTACGGAGTAATATATAAGAAGCCCATAGAACTTAAACCAATTTACCTTCTTTTTCTGATTCATTATGTTGGAACTTTATCAAAGCCAGAATTTACTGGCTATGACATGGTGATACTTGATACGGTGTATTCGTTTACTGGTTTATTGATGATAGCCTATCTTTTACTTTTCCCAGTTAATATTATTGCTGTCTATTACTTACACAAGGTATATGTCATCCATAGGTATGTGGCCTCGGAGCTTGCTACTGATATCATTGTAAATGTTGGGGAAGTGAAATTTTATCTGCACAAGGTAAGCCCGTTGCTATAGTTAAGGATACATAAATATTTCATAGTAAAAGATGTTCCAGATGACAGTAATTTTTTGATGGTGGGAGCATTTTGATGGGTTTTCTTTTACTTATGGCATTTAGAGATTCATTTAGATTCTATATTTTCTTTTTCGGGACATTCAAACCAATACACTACATTTCCAATTTATGCTAGAAATCAGTAAATCACCCACAAAAACACTCCCATATGAGCGTGGGCCTCATTCTTCTCTCCTTTTATTCCTCTAAAACTGTGGTCTAAAAGTAAATGTAGTGAATTTAAGTGAATGTAGTTAATAGACGGTTAGACGCTAATAACAATTAACATATACTGACAGTTTGGTTTGATTGATTTCTTAGTTTCCTTTACTCTCCAAGTCTTCCTGGTTGCAAAAGTTGGTTGCGAACACAAACGAACAGAGTAGTGATGAAGTGATCATTCCTGACATTCCAGGAGGGCCCGCTGCTTTCGAGATGTGTGCCAAGTTCTGCTATGGAATGGTCGTTACTTTGAATGCGCATAATGTAGTTTCCATTCGATGTGCAGCTGAGTATCTTGGGATGCAAGAAATTATGGAGAAAGGCAATCTTGTATACAAGATTGACGTCTTTCTGAATTCTGTCATTTTTCGAAGCTGGAAGGACTCCATCATAGTTTTACAGACAACCAAGGCTATGCTTCCATGGTCTGAAGATCTAGAACTGATTAATCACTGCATCGACTCTATTGCTTCTAAAGCGGCCGTTGACCCTGCTGAAGTGGACTGGTCCTACACTTACAACCGTAAAAAGCTTCCTGAGGAGAATGGAGTTGATCAAAATCTCTATGGTTATAGGAACTACAAAGTAGTGCCAAAGGATTGGTGGGTTGAGGACTTGTGTGAGATTGAGGCTGATTTGTATAAAAGGGTCTTACAAACTATCAAAAGCGAAGGTGCTATGTGTGATGAAGTGATTGGGGAAGCTTTGAAAGCTTATGCTTATCGACATTTTCCGGGTCTGGTCAAGGGTGGGACCCAATCGAGTGACATGACAAATTATCGGCTCATTGTTGACACAATCATCTGCCTGCTTCCTGCAGAGAAAGGTTGCGTGTCCTGTAGTTTCTTGCTGAAATTGTTGAAAGCAGCCATATTGGTGAACTCGGGAGAACCGGCAAAAAAAGAATTAATCAAGAAAATAGGACACCAGCTGGAGCAGGCCACTGTAAGTGATCTGTTGATAGCAGCACCAGAAGGAGAAACTTTGAAATATGATGTTGATATTGTACAGAACATAGTGTACGAGTTTTTGAATCGGCATCGAATTTGTGAGATTGAGACATTGGAGGAAGATGAAGCACTTGAACTAAACCAACCCGGTGGGATATTGTCGGAAGCATCAAAGCTTATGGTGGCTAAGATAATTGATGGTTACCTTGCTGCAATCGCGAAAGATCCTAATCTACCTGTGTCAAAGTTTACTGGACTTGCTGAGATGCTTTCTGGTATTTCAAGACCTGGGCATGATGGTCTATACCGTGCCATTGATATGTACCTCAAGGTAATCAATCTTTTCTTATTTTTCTTTCAGCAATTCTTGTACGAGATGTTCTCACAATAATACTTTCACGAGACTGAAATGAATAGTATGTGTGGGCGTGGAAGTCATTACAATAAAGAAAGTATATCAGATTAAAACCAATGACCATATTTTGGCATAGGGATATGATGAAATATAGCAAAATGACGGACTAAACTATCACACTCACACTTCTTATACTACGAACTATGAAGTAGTAGAGTGCATTGATATAATTATGGATGCAATTTTTGTTATGGGTCTCGCGGAAGCAACTGTAACATATGGACAATGTTTCATATATCGTGCCCCCTTACTCCGCCTAAATTTTGATGGCTCTTGGTAATATTGTTGATGTTCATATAAGAGCGCTATTTATCTTTGACTCTTCACTTATTTGATGATGCTTCTATTTGATGCAACACTTATTGATGTGTTTGCGGTTCAGTTACTTGTCCAAACATAGACACAAATAAGGACTTCCATGGCAAAAGTAGATGAATAGAATGCTATAATAATGAAATGCTATGATTTTTGGTGATTTAAGCCTTATGTTTCAAACATTGCTCCCTTCTACTTTAAATCTCTAAATATTTCTCATCTTTTGTTGACTTCTGTTTTGAAGACGTCCTCAGTATCACACCCGTGCCTAATTTAGGACAGGATCCAACGTCTCAAAAATTTTTGAGTCATCAGGAGTCCGACAATTGGAAAACTAGGCCTTCTGTTGTGAATGAGGAAAGCAATTGTGAGAGTTTTATCTTTTAATTTCTGGTGAACAAAATTCCTTATGATCATGGCTAACAATGCAGGAGCACCCAGAAACTAACAAAAGTGAGAGAAAGCGAATATGCCGCCTAATGGACTGCAAGAAGCTGTCAGTAGATGCATGCATGCATGCTGTGCAGAACGAAAGGCTGCCCATGAGGGTGATTGTTCAGGTGCTCTTCTTTGAGCAGGTTCGAGCTTCAGTCACATCAGGGACCAGCACACCTGACCTACCAAAGAGCATCCGGGACCTGAATAGTGGGTCTCAGAGAAGCTCCCGATCGACCCCTAATGCCGATGAAGATTGGGATGCTGTTGCCACAGTTGAGGAACTGAATGCCCTAAAGAGTGAACTGGCAGCTCTGAAACTGGAGAGAAAGGCGAGCGAGAAAAGTGTCGAAAAAGCCTCGTTTCATAAGACAAAAGGGTTGGTAATGACAAAGAAGTTATTTTCCAAAATGTGGTCTTCCAAGAATGGAAGTTGTGAAACAAGCGGGTCAGATTCGTCGGAAACTCATGAGGATGGGAAATCAGTGTCTTTCAAAAACAGAAGGAATTCTGTGTCATAGCCTTTGCTTCTGAGTTTAATCCTGTTTAACAAGCTTGTTTAGGTCTGATTACTAGAAGAAACATTAGCATGTTCAAAATTTGATGTTATTTTCACTTATGAGAAAAAGTTGAGCATATACCCTAATTTTGTTTGGATCAAATAGGAGAGGGAAGGCGAGTGACACTCGGAAAATTCATTCTTTCAAATATTTCAAAAATGAAATACGGAGTACATTTTTTCGAATTATTTCGTTGGTAAATTCGATGAGTAATTACTCAACCAAACAATGCAAATTTTAATCTTCTTATTATTCCTCAAGACCCTCCCTTCAAACTACTTGAGAGCAATAATCATGTGTTTGGGTAATTTTTAGTCAAAACTTAGTGGGCCACGTGGCAGTCCGCAGTTGAAGCAAAACAGGAGGAGCGGATCGATGACTCAGCAAGTGGAACAAGGACGCACATTACGAACTCCAGGCAGGAATCAGCCAGGGGGACTAAGAAGGAGTCAAATAACAAAGCCCCCAAAATTAGGGAAGTTGAGGGATTTTAGGAGCTGGAATTGGAGGCCAACGGCAGGGTAAATTAGGGTTGGAAAAAGCTTATAAAAGGGAGAAATACAAGTGGAAGAGGGATCAACACACATCATCACACCCATACTCGATCTCCTGCATTATCACGGCACAAAAATTATCAGTTTATTGTAACTTTTCCTTTACGTTCTCGCTTACTCCCATACAAAGAATTCATAGCATAATATTTGGGGGGATTCCGACTCCCCCCGCGGTTTTTCCCAATTTGGGTTTCCGCGTCACCAATTCTCTCGTGTCTATTTCCTTATTACGTTGATTTATTTTCCTTTTTACTGTTTACGTTGCTCCATCACCTTGATTGATAGCTAATCTAGTTGATCATTTTGACCCGACCCTAACAATATATCACCCGAGAGCAAATCCTCCCAGCACCAGTGGCACCCCTCCAGGGAAGCAGCCAGGGCAGGGCAGCCACCAGAAGCCCCGGAACAGAAGCGCCGCCTCCAATAGGAACTCTACCCCCATATGCTATTCAAACGCTCCTCCAGGGAGTGAATGATCTTAGGCAAGCCGTGAAAGGCCTGCGGCAGGATAACAGAATCTTGAGGGAGAGAGTCGACGCAATGGTTCAACCACCACAGACGCAACGACCATCCGCCTCCTTGCTGCAAGGACCTTCTGAAGAAGCACCCTGGCGGGTGGTACCACAGGAACTAGTTACCCAACTTGACTTGGGAGGAGTGGAGCCACCAGCATCCAGGCTGCAGACACCTACTCCGCTTCCCACTGTCGGCATCACCACGCCAGTAACAGGTAACCCATTGGTTGTCGGGTCCTCGGTATTTAACTCAATTTTTGATGCAGGAACGGGACCCCAGCGAGTGCCTACGGACCAACTTGGATCAATCGTCAACGCTACACCCCTGAACAACTACCAGGCTGGCTGCACACCAGGAATAATCTCAGGGGTAAGCCATCCATTTGATTTTTCCTCGTTTCCGTCTAACCAATCTGCAGGAACATCCAGTCTGGTGGAACAACAACTCCACGAAATAAGGACCCTACTCAGCAGAGTGCCTGGAATGCTCGCACCCCTTGAGAAGGCGGCCCAGGAGAGCTACGCTGATTCCCCCTTCATCGACGGCATAGCCCTTGTCAGCGTACCCAATGGATTCAAGCCCCCTACCATGGCTCTGTATGATGGAACAGCTGACCCCCTAGATCACATCAACCATTACAAGCAAAAGATGATGGTGGTCACAGCAACCGGGCCCTTGAAGGAAGCCTGCATGTGCAAGGGGTTCAGATCCACACTTTCGGGAGCAGCACTGCAGTGGTTTGTGAGCCTACCCAATGGACGGATCAGTTCGTTCGCCGACCTGGTGAATGCCTTCAATCAGCAGTTCGCAAGCAGCAGGAAACCTGAAAAACAAACCAGTGACCTGTACCGATTGGTACAAAGGCAGGAAGAATCAACACGGGACATCCTGAACCGGTTTAATAGAGAAAAAGTCTCCATTCCCCGGTGTGACGTAGCAATGGCGATCGAAGCATTCCGGCAAGGGCTCCATCAGGACTCCGACCTATACAAAGACATCACTAAATATCCCTGTGCAACCTTCGAGGAGGTCCAGGCAAAGTCAATGGCAGCAATTCGGCTGGAGGAGGACGAATCCAGGAGGGACCTCTACTACAATGACAGGTACAACAGGAAGGCAAACACTGACAAGAGGCACGAAAGATCAAAACCCTACAGCCGGAACAACATTTACAAAGTGACAGGAGACAGCGATTGGAGGAATGATCCGAATCTTCCTCCCAAGGAAAGCGAATATGGGTTCTCTACAGGTCTTGCAGGATTACTAAAGGCACTCCGGGAACTAGGCGGACGCGTAAGGTGGCCCAAAAGACAACTGGACGGGAGCCGGACAGGAGGGATGGAAGCAGAAAATGTGATTTCCACAATGACATCGGGCACAATACCGAAGATTGCGTAGGATTAAGGAAGGAAGTGCGGCACCTCCATAAAGCAGGCTACCTGGACCACCTACTACCTAGGGGAACAAGGTCTAACAAAGTCAACGCTACTGAACAGGTTCTGCCCTCTCCCCCTCCTTTGTGCTCTAGAGTTGTGAATGTTATTACAGGAGGTTCGTAACTCTGTGGATTGACCTACTCCGCCGCTAAGCGGCATGCAACGGAGGCAAAGGGGGACAGACCCGAGACATCCTGCAGAATACAACGCCTGGACCTCCCATCAGTAACCTTCGAGGAAGCAGATGTACACGAAGCGGGGGAACATCATGATGCCCTAGTGATCAGTCTCTCCATAGGGAATTGCCTGGTAAAGAAGATCCTCATCGACACCGGAAGCTCGGTAAACCTCATCGTGCTGGAAACACTGAGAAACATGGGCTTCGACAAAAAAGACTTGTCCCAAAGGACAGTCCCCCTGGTGGGTTTCAGCGGAGAAACCAAACGATCACTTGGAGAAATCACAATTCCTACCTTCGCAGGAGGAATCAACAAACAGGTAAGTTATCTGGTTATAGATGGTCCTGCAACTTACAATGTAATTCTTGGCAGGCCGTGGATCCATGGGATGCGTGCAATACCCTCAACATACCATCAGTGTATAAAGTTCCCCACACCTTGGGGAGTACAAGAAATACGAGGAGACCAAGAGGAGGCACGCACTTGTTACAAGGATGCCCTTAAAACCACAGCGTGCCCGCCGGCATAGCAATTACAGAGCCAGCACATCCAGGAGGAATACCTAGAGCCACCCCAGGTCGAACTGGACGAGGTGAACCTGGATGCGCTGCACCCGGAGAGGAAAGTATTGATTGGATCTGACTGCACAGGTAATATCCGCCAAAACATACTTCGTCTATTGCAGACTAACATAGATTGCTTTGCGTGGTCCCATGATGATATGACAGGCATAGATCCAGCGGTTATCACACACCGCTTGAACGTAGACAGTAGCTACCGACCCGTCCAGCAGAAACGGAGGAAGTTCGCCCCCGAACGTAACCAAGTGATCAACCAGGAGGTAGACAACCTGTTGTCAGCAGGCAAGATCAGGGAAATAAAGTATCCCGAATGGCTATCCAACGTAGTGGTGGTACCAAAGAAAAATAACAAATGGAGGGTATGCGTGGACTTCACGGACTTGAATAAGGCGTGTCCAAAAGACCCGTTCCCGCTACCACACATAGATGCCATGGTGGATGCCACAGCAGGACACGAAATGCTAACCTTCCTGGACGCCTGGAGTGGGTACAACCAAATCAAGATGCACCCAGAAGACCAGGAGAAAACCGCATTCAGGACGGAACGAGGGCTATATTGCTACAATGTCATGCCATTCGGCCTAAAAACGCAGGTTCTACCTACCAACGACTGGTCAATAAGATGTTCAAGGATCAAATAGGAAAAACCATGGAAGTCTACATAGACGACATGGTGGTAAAATCAAAGGAGGCCACCCAGCATACAACCCACCTGGAGGAAACCTTCAAAACCCTGAAAGAGTATCATATGAAGCTGAACCCCCTTAAATGTACATTCGGTGTCTCCGCTGGCAAATTCCTAGGATACATGGTGACGCAAAGGGGGATTGAGGCAAGCACGGAGCAAATACGAGCTATACTCCAGCTGGAATCCCCCAGAAAACCTAAAGACGTGCAAAGACTGACAGGGAGGGTGGCCGCCCTAAACAGATTCATCTCCAGATCTTCTGACAGATGCCGCCTCTTCTACGACGTTCTCAGAAAGAACCAGCGGTTCGACTGGACGGAAGAACACGAGAAAGCCTTCAAAGATCTGAAAAGCTACCTCAGCACGCCCCCACTGCTTTCCAAACCAGAATCAGGAGAGCAGCTGTACCTGTACATATCCGTTACAGAAATAGCGGTCATCGCCGTACTCGTGCGAGAACACCAGGGGGCACAGCAGCCAGTATACTACGTCAGTAAGTCCTTACTCCCTGCAGAAACAAGGTATGTACCCCTTGAAAAGTTAGTTCTAGCCTTGGTTACAGCGTCTTATAAACTGCGACCCTATTTCGAAGCACACACAATCGTGGTAGTTACGAACCATCCCCTAAAAACCATCATGAGAAAACCAGAACTATCGGGTAGGATGGCAAAATGGTTCGTCCACCTAAGTGGCTTCGACCTCAAGTTTGAGCCGCGAACAACAATAAAATCACAAGCCGTGGCAGACTTCATATCAGACTTCAGCCCGACCCTGCAGACCCAGGTAGAACAAGATATCTTGGCTCTGGAGGAAGGTAAGGAGGAACAAAGGTGGACACTACATGTAGATGGGGCCTCAAATATGAGGGGGACAGGAGTCGGCCTGGTCCTCAGATCCGCACAGGGGGACATCATTGTACAAGCAGTACGGTGCGAATTCAAGGCAACCAACAATGAGGCAGAATACGAGGCGCTAATCCTAGGGCTGCAACTAGCCCTAGACCTAAACCTGCAGAATATAGAGGTATGTAGTGATTCTTTACTTATTGTTAATCATATAAATGATTCATATGCAGCAAGGGATTCGAAAATGATGGCCTACCTGAAGGTAGCCAAAGAGCGGGCAGGGCGCTTCGCAGCGTTCTCCCTAAAACAGATACCCAGGGACCTAAACGTCGAGGCAGACGCCCTGGCCACCCTGGGAGCAACTTTCAAACCAGGTACGGTCTCCACAATACCCATAGTGCATGTACTAGAGCCAGCAATACGGAAAGAATCACAGGAGGACAGCAAGCAGGAAGAGAAGGCATGGACAGCCCCCAAGGCAGCACTACAAGAATATAGTGTATTAGAAACGAGGAGCACAGGCCGAGTTGGATTCCTTTGGACTTGTTTAGAAAGCTTAAGAATAGGCCTGTCGAAGATCCTGGTTTCGTTGTGAGATCTCAATCAGGCGCGGCTAATCGTAGATCGGGATGTGAAGAGAAGGGAAAGGCGTTGCCTACTCACATTATGGGTAGAAAAAACACCTTGAGAATCATGGACGAAATGGTAAATCTAAATCTTCTTTCATTTTTTATTTATTTATCTAATTATAATTTAATACTTATATATATGTTATACTAACAAGTATTTAAATTGTAGGTCGATAAATCTTCAACTGGTATCCCAAATGCGGTGCAAGTCTTAGAGAAGACAAAGAAGCACCCGTTCCGTGGATGGTTATCAAAAAAACCAGCTCAACTCTATGTAAGTTATGCATTTTTTTGTTAAGTGATTTATGTTTAATTTGTCATTTATATATTTAATTACATTAACTACTTAATTTAAATGACAATTACTAATTATGAACTTGTTTGTGATGCAGAATAAGATCATATCAAAGAAGTCTGAGCTTCAAACTCAAGGAGTCGAAAACATCGACGATAATGAGATCTATTATGAGGAGACTGGATTTGACGAGAAAGGAAGATGCTACGGATTGGGACCAGCGGCGAAGCATTTGTTTGACCATCATAGGCACCCTGTTGCTACCTCAAACCCGACTCAGGGCACCCCAAGTTTCGCTACTAAGCTGTCAAAGGAGAATGCTGCACTTAGACAAGAGCGCGACGAGCAGGCTCAAAGGATTGCAGCTATAGAAGAGTACTTGAGTCAGGTTGCAAGAAATTCTACTCAAAACTGCAGAACTGGAGGTCCTAACCAGGGTCGAGACGACTTTGATGATGATAGGGGCGATAATGCTAGGTCCAACCCATTCACCCCTTTCCCTCCTTTCCCTCCAATCACTCCACTGACTTGAGTGATTAGTTAACTATTTGGTACTTTGAACCTTTTATTTGTAAGACTTTAATTACTTTTATGATATAAAATCAAAACTTTGTTCGGTTTTGTGTTACATTAGTAACTTTGTTGGACGCGTAACTGCTGGAAAACTTCTGTAATTTGCAGGTTTTTTGTCGTTTTAACGCGTATAAGGGGATGCAGGAAACAGGCAGATCCTGGAAAATACAGGCTTTATTGCGACGGAAATTCCGTCGCAAACATTGACTGACTTACAGCCAAGTCAAACACAAAGTCAATAATTGCGACGGAAAGTCAAATTGTTGCGACGGAAATTCCGTCGCAAAAGTTGATTTTATGTTTGACTTGGCTCAACAGGTGGCAGTCAAGTCAAACATTCAGTCAACAGTTGCGACGGAAAGTCAACACTTTGCGACGGAAATTCCGTCGCAACTGTTGACTTTATGTTTGACCCCAATTCAAGTCAGTCAACTTTTGCGACGGAGACTCCGTCGCAAAAGCTTGACTATCCGTCGCAAAACTGTGCGACGGAATAATCCGTCGCAATTACTACTGTTTGCGACGAAAATAAGCGACGGACACTATCCGTCGCAAATCCGTCGCAAATCAGTCTTTAGCGACGGAAATTCCGACGGAGGAAAATTCCCTATCTAGCGAAGGAATAATCCTCGCAACCCAAACTTTATTTTGTAGTGCAGAAATCCTCTGCGCGGCCAGCGGCACAGAGGAGGACATCGACTGGCGCAAGCCATATCATGACTGGCTGCAGAACGACATCCTGCCAGCAGACAGAAAGGAGGTAAGAAGTTTCAAAATGAAAGCTTCGAGATTTGTATTAATCGATAACATCTTATTCAGGAAATCCTTGGCGGGTCCATACCTACGATGCCTAAAGGGTGAGGAAGCACGCTCAGTAATGCATGACCTCCACAGTGGAGAATGTGGAAATCATGCAGGGGGCAGGAGCCTATCCAACAAAACACTACGACAGGGGTACTTCTGGCCAACCATGCGCAAAGATGCAATGCAGTACGTCAAAAGATGCGATGCATGCCAGAGGCACGCAGCAGTTCGCCACCAACCCGCAGAACCCCTACACCCCGTAATCTCCCCCTGGCCCTTCATGAAGTGGGGGATGGATATAGTAGGAAAGCTACCAAGAGCACCGGAAAACAAAGTCTTCATGTTAGCAATGACAGACTACTTTTCTAAATGGATTGAGGCAGAAGCATTTCCCCAGGTAACGGAAAAACAAGTCATTTCGTTCATTAAGCGTAATATAATATGCAGGTTCGGCATACCCTCGGAAATCGTATGCGACAATGGATCCCAATTTATATCAGGAAGAACAAAAGCATTTTGCGACAGGTGGAACATCTCGCTACATAAATCCACCCCCAGAAACCCTCAGTCCAACGGACAAGCAGAATCCAGTAACAAAATAGTAATGGACAACTTGAAAAAGAGACTGGAAGAAATAGGGGGTAGATGGGCAGACGAGCTTCCCCTAGTCCTATGGTCTGACAGAACAACACCCAAGGTGGCCACAGGGCAGACCCCGTTCAGCTTAGTGTACGGGGCAGAAGCAGTAATACCCTCAGAAGTCAGAATACCGACACACAGGTATGGTTGCATCACTGAAGATAGAAACCAGGCAGAAATGGCAAACAACCTGGACACAGTAGACGAGCTGCGATCCAGCTCGGCCATACGACTGGCCGCCTATAAGCAAACCGCCGCCAGAAGTTACAACAAGAACGTCAGGATCAGGGTCCTCCAGGTAGAGGACCTGGTTCTACGGAAGGTATTTCAGAACACCAAAAACCACCAGGCCGGAAAATTCGCTTACAACTGGGAAGGACCTTACCAGGTCGAAAACATAGTAGGTAACGGAGCTTACCAACTTATGACCATGTAGGGGCAACTCATTCACAAACTTTGGAACATTGTCCACCTAAAGAAATACTACATCTAGGGACGCGGCCTAGATCACTACAAACAGCAGGTACTGCCATGAGAAGAGCTACCCCACAGGTTAGACACAACTTACTTTCTTTCTTTCTTTCTTTCTTTCACCCAAAATTTTCCTTTCTACAAAATTTTGTGCTTTTTTCCAAAATATTCCTCTTTCTTTCTTTTTTGTGCTTTTTTCTGACTCCCCTACCCTAAGGTTTAAAAAAAAAAAAAAATCCTGGGGGTACTAGGAGCAAACACACATATATTTGGTTCTGGGAGCACAAATATTTTTAGTATGGCCTAAACCCTGGGGGTACTCACGAGCCTACTAGCCTAACCTCCTGGCAGTCCAAAGTAGAACAGGACGAGCAATACCTCACTTCTGCAGAAATAACAGCGTGCGCCTGGACAAAAGGAAACCATTCGTAGTATTCCATCAGGGCAACCAGACCCCAGTACCAGCAAAGGCACCACAACATAGCGTGGCACTCAAAAGCAAGGGCAAACAAATCCCCAGAGCCACCATCTAAAGTCCTGCCGGCCTACACCCACAGTACATTCCCTACAAGATCAATGTACTCCTAACAAAGAAAAGCGCGCCACACACAGTAAGTCACCAACAAACGCATTCAAAATTAAAAACCCTAACCAAGGGGGATAACATCTTACAAGCAAAAGATAAAAACAAAGTGTTCAAAACAAAAGGCCCCATGGGTTACAAACCACAAAACAACAACATTAACTACAAAACGCTTAATCTGCTGCAGATAAAGAAACATCAGGAGGCATGCCAGCGTCCCCTGCTGCAGGCATATCCCTTCCTGCAGGCACATCATCTTCTGCAGGAACACCTTCGTCAGCAGGAGCCCTTCCCTCCACTGGAGCAGCCCATCCTGTAGGAATGGCCCATTCAGCAGGAATCTCTTCCCCAGCTGGAACGGTCACCTCAACAGGAACCGCCCCACACTCCAAAGTGGCATCTGGCCCCTGAGAGCACCCCGCCTCCTCCTCGCCATCGGAAACCTCCATGTCACCTAGGATGCTCAAGTCGGGCTTGGACGGGAAAGCTTCCGCAAACAGGCGTTCTTCCTCCTCCAGGTCCCACTCCAAATGTTGCCCAGCCTGGAACTCCTTGATACATTGGATCTTGGATTCCCAGGTAGCGTAGAGCAAGGAGTCAAGGAGAAGCTTCTTCAGAGCGAGGGCCTGACCTTCAGCCGCCTTGAGACCCGTGATGAGAGAGCAGTTGACCTCCTGGGTACGGGCCAGCTGGTCTTGGGCCGCCTTCTTTTCGCCCGTAGCATCTGAAAGCTGAGCCTGCAGGGCCGCATTCTGCCCCTTGAAATTATTCACCTCCTTCATCAGGCGGGCCACTTCCTTTTTGAAGAAAAGGCTCCTTTGTAAACTCTGAAAGAAGCACGAACATACATTAGGATAAGCCATCCAGTGAGAAAGGCTGAAGCGGACAAGGAGATCATTCTTACCATAAAATCCGCCTCCACGGCATTGCTCAGCAACTCTGGGAGGGGTTGGGAGGCAAGTAAGCGATTAGGCCCTGGAAGCAGAAGTTGTTCCAACTGAGGCCACAAGGGGCTATCAGAACTACTCCCATAACCCCTGGGAAAACGGAGAATATTGGTGGTGCCAGGAACGGGGGGCCGAGGATGCGCAGAATATTGAGGAGAAGCAGGACTAGGAACAGCGGCCGGCTTTGGAGTTACACCAGTGGCCCTCTTAGGGTCTGATTGAGATCCAGGAGGGGTGAGTCTCCGCTTCCTCCTCTCCATCACTGAGTCCAGGGAAAATGAAGATCGAGCTGCAGAAGCAACAAGATCCCAGAGGTCGGGAGGTATGTCAGAAGAAACAGCAGAGGTCCAACCAGGGGGTAAAAATGTACCTAACGACATTGATGGTTGCTCTTGATTCTGCCCGGCAGTATGGTGGGACTCCCTTTCTAATTCAACGTCCTCCTCAATGCCCTCTTCCTCCTCACTGTCAACCCTCAGCGGATCCTCCGACGTACCAGCTATTTTGCCTTCCAGAAGGAACGGAAATGTCCTCTCGCAGGGAGCCAAGCTGAAGAACTTAGTAAGCACGGTGAAATCTGTAGTGGGAGCAGGTTGAACCAAATCTGAAAGGAAAAGCAAGTAAGACGGGTGAGTCGGAAAATAGAAGAAAAGAGAGTAGCCACGAGAAGTACCTGTCACCAGACACCACTTATCAAACAGGTAGTCGGGGGTGGGAGTAATGGAACTAATTTTCACGAAAACAAAGCGCTTGAACCACCCCTCATCCCTTACTTTAGGAGGAAGGAATATCGCAATATTCTTGGAATCACGAGCGCGGAGGGTCACCAAACCATGACCCAAAGATCGGTAGGTATACAGGGCCGCAAACTCTCCAAAACCCATGTTTAATTGATGATTCTCATCTAGAGTGCATACGGAAATCAGGACTCGCCATGCATGGGGCATAACTTGGCAAGTCGCCAGTTTGTTGAAGGCCAGAACCTCTGAATCAAGAGAGGCAGGGGAAGACTAAACCCAAGAGAAATGGGTAATCAAAGAGGCATGCCCAACCGGGACGACGGAAGTCGGCGCTCTCGCCGGGCAGGGGAAGGTGGATCTCAACACCTTCGCCCAGACCGAACCGCCTCCTTACTTCCGAGAGGTCAGTGTGGGAATAGCATGAATCACTCGAGTACTGCTCACGGAGGATTCCCGTGGGAGTGAAGACGTCGGGGTCGGGCGAAGGGGAAGTCGGAGATGGGGGAGAGTGGGGGTGATCTAAATTCTCTATAACGAAGATAGAAGTAGTACCTGGAGCGGCGAGAATAGCAAAGAGAGGGGTATGAGAAATAGTGGAGAAGTCAAAGAAAATGAAGGGTTATTTGTAGAAAAGAGAGAGGAGGGAGTTGTGAGGTGACGGTTGGGAGAAGGAAATGATGGGGGTGAACGGTTGGAGGAAATGGTTATTGGGGAATGTGAGAAAGTGGGGGGGGTAGTTGGTAGGTTAGCAAGGGGAGTTATTTGATGGGACATGACCCCTAGTAGAAGAAATTGTTGGAGTAAGTGTCCTCAACAATAGTGCGATCACATAATTAAATCTCAATAATAAGAATACAAAGGGATGATGAATATTATAGTCAACTGGTCAACATAAATCGGTAACGATTGGCTCAATTGAGTTTGACGTTACTGTCGTATGACGGTGGTGATCAGTTGATCCCTTGAGGTCACACCTAAAGGACAATCCCCTAATCATATACATTAATTAATTGTATAGTGATACAGATTAATTAATCCCTTAAAATGAACCAAGTTTAAATTGTGAGTGAGAAATATATCTTATTGTAATATGATTAAATAAGATTCATTTTGGTAATTTAATTGTTATATTACTAAGAATGCATTATGTTTATGAAACATTTGAGATAAGTGAATTTGGTTAATTATAATTACAAATTGTTGTAGATTATTTTAACCAAATATGAGAGGACCCATTTTATTTACATGTAATTATTAAAATGTGACTTAAAATGTTAAGTCTAATTTATTTGTTATGAAATTGCATTTAAATTGGTTAAATGCACATTTATAAGCAAAATTACATGTTACATGTCACATGTCACACTTGTGACAAATGACAAATTGCAAAAATAAAATGGACACCCATATTACATGGGTGAACCGGTTTTGGTAGTGTCCCAAGAGGGTGATTATTTTTGTGTATTATTCTAATTAGGAATTAGACATAATCATACCCAAAACTATTACCAACACTCAACCTTTTTACATTGTTAAGAACAATTGGAAGTGACAACGCCCCACCCATGTGGGGTGTGGGTGACCGGTTTCAACAAGGCAAAGATGGCTTGTTTTTCCTCTTATTTATACAATACACTACCTCATATAATTTATTCATGCAAAAATCACTTCTTCTCTCTAACATCTCACTAAACTTAAGAAGTTTACATAATACTTAGAGTTAATATTCTCTAATAATATACTAGTGTAGTATTAAGAGTTATTAGATCATTTTAAAGGGTTACTACATTTAATACTAGTGTAGTATTATTTTGTAGAGATTAAGGGTAGTCTTGTGTGCAACTAATTGGAGAGTTTCTACTTTGAAACTTGGAAGATCATCCTCATATTACTAGCTCAAGAACAATATTTGAAAGGAGTTCAAATATTGTGCCCATATTTTCATAATCAATGTAAGGAAATTGTTTCTACTAATTCTTTTGTTATGCATGCATAAGATTTATTTAGTTTAAGAGTAAACTAATTGTAAAATGATATTAGAAGTGTCTAATATCGAGTTTAAGAAACTAACAAGCGGTATCAAGAGCCAAGGTTGTTGCATGCATAATCGATTTATAGTTTTTTCGAGTTATGGTAACTTAAAGAAAACTACTAATTTGTGTTTTATAAGATAAAATCACAAAGTTATTTGCATGTCAATATATTATGGTCCTAATATGATTTTAGGTCATTTTGATGATTTATGGAAATTTATAGTGCTCAAATATGATTTATAGTATTTTTATTACATTTTAATGAGTAAAATGATGTTTAAAATGCTAAAAATAGTTAGACTTACCTTCTGACCTTGAAATTTTTACACAATATCACACATGCATTGTACTTACTGCATGTAAAATTTCGTGTGAAGTGGACATATTTCGTGTGATTTATGATTTTTATATGATAAAATGAAATAAATAAAGGTCAAATGGTTAAAAATACTTCCGCTTTGAATATGACTATGAAATTTTAGTATGTTGTCACATGCATAGTTTCCTGTCAGACTGGAAAAGTTCAGACTGATATGATTTGTCTTGCATGATTTATGTATTTTTAATGTAAAAATGGCATAAATAGTGACTAATTTAACAAATATACTTCCGATTTGAATCTAATGATGAAATTTTAGTATGTTGTCACATGCATGTTTTCCTGTCATAGTGAAAACTTTCAGACTAGTGTGACTTGTCTAGCATGATTTATGACTTTTTAATGTAAAAATGGCATAAATAGTGACTATTTTAGCAAATATAGCTAAAATAATTTTCATGTCAAGAGAAAATTGTTCCTGGTTGCATAAATGTCATAAATTTCAGATCTAAAGTTTAAAATTTAATATGATTAATTTTTGCATGCTTTATGTATTTTATTTGATAAAACCGATAAAGCGCAACCATTTTTCTCTAAACCGATTCAAAATTTTTAAACCATGATTTTTGACATTATGAGTGTCATGGAAATGTTCCAGAATGTACAAAAATTTTAAATTCAAATTTTGAAATTATTGTAATTAAATTTGGATTTATTTGATTAAAATATGATTTTAAAGTCTAATTATGAGCAATATACAACAAGTTGAATTATTGTCAAAAATTGAGTAATGACTAATTTTTGAGGCCTAAATGAGTTGGGATAATTAACTTGGACTTAAATATGATTTAAGTATTGTTTGGTGATTTTAAAGTGTTATTATCACGCATTTCCGTAAAACCGGGTTATATCCGATATAAAACGTTAAATAGAGCGATTTGGCATTTAACATGAGCATGTTTTATACATATTATAATGCTGCATTTTATTTATGAATGTCATATTTTCAATTTATGAATGTCATATTTTGGTTTATGTAATTTTGAATTATGTAATTTTTCCTTGTATGGCCTTAGTTTTAATCGATATTGCCCGAAATGTAAGGGAATATTGATTCGGTTGTAATTTAATGTGATCTTGTATCACTTTTATTGTATTATTTTATCTTACAAATGTATAATAGGAAATTATTGTAATTTTATTATATATTTTGTAACTAATTGTAAAACCGGAGTTTCCCAAAGACGTTGCCATTCGGAAAGGAGTTCCGAGAGAGACGGTGACCTTGGGAGGCGTGCTTATGAAGTTCAAGGGACCAAAGGAGTTGGTTTCCGAATTTGTAATAGAATATATGATTTTCTATTATAGGAAAGGCCATACTAGGAGTTTTATTTTTATGCTTGCATTTTTATTTAATATGTTTGCATGCATTGCCAAATCGCCATAACATGACATGCATTTTCATCGAGTATTCGACCGTGTCGACCGTGTCAATTAAAATTATCGTTAATTCATCGATTTAGTTCACTTAAACGAGATAGATAATAAATTGACAAGACCTCTCATAATAAATAATTGAGTTCAAGCCTTACCAAATGTTAGAACCCATGAATCCCAATTTCGCAAGGAAGTAGGCTCGGCTCACCGGGGTGCTAAACTTGTTACGTTGGGTAAGTGGGGTAATAAATGTTATTATTTCGAAATTTGGATTGAGCTCAACGGAAGTATTCGCCACCGTAGCCGCATGTGTTCCGGGCTTAAGATAAATATTAAAGTAATATTATCGACCGAGAGTTCTAATGTAGAATCGATTAAAGAGTTAATCCACCGAATTATGTTAATAAGGGATGAATTGGCTTACCGTGCCCAAGTTGATATGAATTTGGATCTCGGAATCATTTATAATAGTTGGGTAGAGGTCACTATTTAAATGTTAAAACTTGTTTAAAATGTTTACAAGTATTTAAAATGATAAATGTTGACATTTCCTTTATGTCTTTAAAATTTGTAGTCATAATTGTTTATTCGCACTGGCAAATGCTAATTCATCCACCACCACCTATGCTCCAATTCTCATGAATGTCTCATAACTTCGATCCTTCATGGATTGATGCAAGTTAGAAAAGAATGGCGCTAATTTTACCAATTGGGATATGCAACTCCGTTTGGCCGCGGCGGGTGACGACATGTTTCGTTACCTTGCCAAGGCCTATCCCACCGCACCTAATGAAAAGTCAACCGCCACGCAAGGCGAGCCTATGAGGCTAGCCACAAAGAGTCCGCCGCAATCAAAAACGTTTTGATCTTCTCGTTGGAGGCCGATCTTCAAGGGAGTGCCATAAGATGAGCACAGCCTGTGAGATCTATGCCAAGCTTGTGACCATGTTTTTCACAAAGCTCCTAGGATCTTGTAAGACGGCTTCCACATTATTCAACATGAACCTAAAAGAGGGCCAAAAGGTTAGCCCTCATGTACTCAAATTGATTGAGCATGTCGAGACTCTTAAATTGCAAGGGGTGACCATTCCCGAACAACTCGTTATTGACCGAGTCTAACATTCCTTGGGGAAAATCAAAGCATATATGAAGTTTAGGGTAAACTACAATATGCATAACATGAAAAACCTCTCTTCATGAATTGCACAAGATGCTCGTGCAAGCCGAGAGAGACATGGGCTAAATGTTAGCACTTCCAAGGATGTGCTCCATAGTAATATAAGGAGCAAGGGGAAGTTCAAGTAAAATGGTAGTAAGGG
>JAIUZE010011883.1:0-78732 GCA_022085475.1 Heliosperma pusillum | reverse complement strand
ATATATGGCGTCTTGACCATTCTAATGCTAAATGAGTAGCTTGGACCATGACATTGATAGGCAAGTACTGTCTTTAACGAGTGTATGTTCACCTGATGATAGCTTTTGTGTCTCGGCTTGGTGGGTTTATATCCAAGTCGGGGCATGGCTGCCTAGTTCCACTTTGGAAATGGAGCCAGCTTAAGTACTAGCCATCTCTGCTTAGGGGGTCGCCTAGAAGAGTTTCTCATAGACGGTTATGTCATGGGACGGGGAACGGAATAGCTGTTGTCGCTAGGTCTGATCAGTCTAGGACTAGGATGTTTTCCTACCTTGTGGTATAGCCTCGAGTTACAGAAGTCGACTATTGACTGTGCTAAGAACTTATGCCGGTTTGTAGAAGGATTGGTCTTTCATGTTTGTATGATTCTATGAGTTCTAGAAGGTGAGATGCAAGCCGGCTAGGATTGATAGAGTTTGGATTACCGATTGTTAACTGATTCACATGATTACGTGTTGATTAGGGTTTGAGTGTATCAGGGCCATGTTACGTGGTAACCGTTGAGCCAGCATACCAGCTTCCCTACCTCGAGTTATATTTTATTACCGAATTCACATGATAGCTTTCATATGCTAGGTTATATGTTAGTTAATTGTTTCATAACATGAAAAGCATATCATATATGTTAAGGTTTGTATTTTCCATATACATCTCTTTTATATTATTCATGTTTTATTAAACTCGACATTTCGTGGCTGGGAGAACTCGGAGTTACTCCCCACTGACTGTGGCTTCCGTGTTTATATTTAATGCGGTCGAACAGGTGGTGATGCATATTTTGGGGTACATGACGAGCTAGCGAGCGAAGTATTTTACCTTGGACCTATATTCGGTTCAGAGTTTGTATATTATTAGATACACTTTTATTTCCGTATTTATACGGGAGATATGTCTCCCGTCTTGTACATTTCGTTTGTAGAATATTATTTCCGTTTTGTAAATGACCTTTTTATGTTATGACACCTTCGTTATGTATTATTATATTGTAGTTCTGGATTTAAATAATTTTTTTCTTTCCGCAAATTTGAGGGTGATGTCACAGTTGGTATAGGCTATTTGCTCCGACCACGTTTGTGTAACTTGCATAAATACCTACTTAAGACTAATAAACGTGTGAGTGTGAGATAGAAGGGTAAGATGTGGAGATTTAGGATTTATGTTGTAGTCTCTTTGTTCATTGCTAAATGATAAGTATAATATCGTGTTTTCATTTTGAAGAGGCCTCCGAGGATTGACAACACTATTTTAGCAGCTCTTACCGTAATTATCCAAAACCAGCAAAATCTGCAAAACCAGCAAGCTAATCCGATTCCTACTCCTGTTCCTGATCGGGAGAGACACGGGAGTTATACGTGGGTTGCTTCACAGCTATCGAGGAGTCAAGCCAAAACCTATGATGGCGAAGTTGATCCCGTTAAACTTTCGGTGTGGTTACGAGAGATGGAGGAGAGTTTTTCTCTTTACGATGTCCTTGAAGAGGACAAGGTCCGTCTAGCTTCTCACTTCTTAGAGAAGGAAGCGGATCAGTGGTGGACTCTTTCAGGTCCTACCGCTAAGTTGGAGCCTAATTTCGGGTGGGCTCGTTTCCGTGAGCTCTTGGAAGCGAGGGTTTACCCCGATGAGTTGAGACAACAAAAATTGAAAGAGTTCATGGATTTCAAGCAAGAAAAACTATCTGTTCAGGAGTTTACTACCCGGTTCAAGGAGTTGGCTCATTATGCCACTCGACTTATTAGGGTAGAGGAAGACAAGGCTTTCTTTTATCTGGGAAAGCTTTCTCCCCAGATAAAGGGGAAGATTAGTAGAGGTTCGACTTCCTTTGTCTCGATCTATAATGATGCCATCTGGGCGGAGAGCTCTATCCGGGAGATTGCCGAGGAAGCTCGTGCTTCTTATGTTGCTCCTAACTCTTTTGGCAAGAGGCCTTTATATCCTTCTTCCCGTCCTTCCTTTTCTCCCTCTTTTCCAAACAAGAGGAGAAACTTCCAGGGTGGACAAGCTAATCAGAGAAACCGTTCCTTTATTCCGAGTAACAACAACGATCTTAAAGATCGGATGTGCTTTCGGTGCAAGAGGCCTATTCATCCGGGTGTTGGTTGCTTCAACAAGCCACTAGTATGTTTTAATTGTCAAAAACCGGGGCATAGGTTTAATGAATGTCCCGAGAGGAAGAAGACGGTTTCTACACCGGTTATTTCGGGGCGCCCTAAGGGTCGTATCTTTATTATGAGCCGTGCTGAGGCTGATGCCCAACCCGACATTGTGACGGGTATGTTCTCGATTTATGATTTACCGTGTTTAATTTTATTTGACACGGGAGCTTCTTTATCTTTTATTTCCATGGGACTATCCGATAAGTTACCGCTTAAAGCTTCAGTAGGAGAAACTACTCCTATATCGTTACCATCCGGGGAAGTATTTTCATGTTCTTATATTCATTCCGACATTCCAATATCCATAAATGGATCTATTTTTCCGGCGAATCTTTTACGTTTTCCTCTTGAAGAGTTCGATATTATTTTGGGCATGGATTGGTTATCTACTCATCATGCTCGATTCGAGTGCCGTGATAAGAAAATTATTCTTAAAAGTCCTTTGGGTGCTCGTATTTCTTATCAAGGGGTTAGAAAGCAAGCTAGTGTGAAGTTAATCTCAGCTATGAAAATGTTGAATGTTTTAAAGAAGGGTCATCAAGCATTTCTATGTGTAGTGACTACTTCCGATTCTTCTCTTCCTTCTGTAAAGGATGTTCCTATTGTTCGGGAATTTCCCGATGTATTTCCCGATGAATTACCCGGGATTGCTCCTGAAAGGGATGTTGAATTTTCCATTGATCTAGTTCCTGGAACTGGACCAATTGCCAAAGCTCCTTATCGAATGGCTCCTTCTGAATTGAAGGAGTTGAGAATTCAACTTGATGATTTAATTGAGAAAGGTTTTATTAGGCCTAGTGCGTCTCCTTGGGGTGCTCCCGTATTATTTGTCAAGAAGAAAGACGGTTCTATGCGAATGTGCATTGATTACCTGTGAATTAACCGTGTCACAATCAAAACAAAGATCCTTCCTCGTATTAATGATCTCTTTGACCAGTTACGTGGTGCTTCTATTTTTTCAGAGATTGATCTTCGATCGGGTTATCATCAGATTCCCGTTCGAGAAGCAGATATTCCGAAGACTGCTTTCAGCTCGAGGTATGGTCATTTCGAATTCAATGTGATGCCATTCGGTTTGACTAACGCTCCAGCTATATTCATGGATCAGATGAATCGTACCTTCCGGGAGTATCTTGATAAATGTGTGGTGGTATTCATTGATGACATTTTGATCTTTTCAAAATCTAAGGAAGAACATGCTATTCATCTTCGAACCATTTTGGGTGTTCTTCGACGCCAAAAGTGGTATGCTAAGTTCTCCAAATGTGAATTCTGGTGGCCCGAGGTATCTTTCCTTGGTCATGTCATTTCCAAAGACGGTGTTATGGTCGATCCAGCTAAAATTGAGGCGGTTGTGGATTGGAAAAGTCCGAAAAATGTGTCCGAGATACGGAGTTTCCTTGGTTTAGCGGGTTAGTATCGTCGGTTTGTGCAAGATTTCTCCAAATTAGCAAGACCGATGACTCAATTGCTAAAGAAGGAAGCAAAGTATATTTGGACCGATGAATGTGAAGTTGCCTTCTTAGAATTGAAGAAGAGATTGACTACCGCACCGATCTTAACTTTACCAGATGAGGAAGCGGAGTATGATGTATATTGTGATGCTTCAAAGCATGGTTTGGGATGTGTCTTGATGCAGAATAGAAAGGTTATTGCTTATGCTTCTCGACAACTCAGGGTTCATGAAGTGAATTACCCGCCTCATGATCTTGAGTTAGCAGCTGTAGTACATGCCTTGAAAACTTGGAGACACTATCTTATCGGAGTTCATTGTCGAATATATACTGATCATAAGAGCTTGAGGTGTATTTTTACTCAGAAAGAGTTGAACATGAGGCAAAGGAGATGGTTAGAGTTGGTGAATGATTATGATGCTGAGTTGATTTATCACGAGGGAAAAGCAAATGTTGTGGCGGATGCTTTGAGTAGGAAGACTAGTCATTCATTGAATGCTCTTGGTACTTTACCCGATGAACTAGTAACCGAATTTCAGAAGCTTCAGATACAGTTCGTTGGGAAGGGATTTGATTATCTTGGTGCTTTGACAGCGGAACCTGACTTTTATCGAGAGATTCGTACTTGTTTACCGGAGGATGCTACTTTTATCGCCATTCGATCAAAAATACTACTTGGGCAAGCTAAGGATTGTGTGGTGGATAATGATGGCTACCTTCGTTACCATGGTAGAATGTATGTTCCGAGAAGTGCCGAGTTGAGAAAGAGAATACTTGATGAAGCTCACCTTTCTCCTTATTCTATTCATCCTGGCGGTGACAAAAGGTATAAAGATTTGAGACCACAATTTTGGTGGCCTAGGATGAAGATTGAAGTAAAGGAGTATGTTAGTAGATGTCTTACTTGTCAGAAGGTGAAGATTGATCATCAAAGACCCGGAGGTTTGCTGCAACCTTTGGAAATTCCTTTGTGGAAATGGGAGGCTATTTCTATGGACTTCGTGATGGCTTTACCTAGAACTGCTAGTGGAAAGGATGCCATCTGGGTTATTGTTGACCGTTTGACCAAGTGTGCTAGATTCATACCTATCAGGGAGACTTCGAGAATAGATGTTTTAGCTGATTCCTATGTGAGAGAGATAGTACGCTACCATGGAGTCCCTAAAGATATAGTTTCAGATCGTGACCCGAGATTTGGTTCCCGATTCTGGACAGCTTTGCAAGAAGCCATGGGTAGTAGATTGTTGATGAGCCACAGCTTTTCATGCCGCTTAATGATGGCAGACCGAGGGACGAGCCAGACTTGGAAGGGATCTTCTTCGATCTGGGGCTTTAGACTTTCACATCTTGGGAGAAGTGTTTGATTTGGTGACATGTTCTTATAACACAGTTATTCAGCTTTATCAAGATGTCCCACCATACGAGGCTTTAACGGTCGGTAGGAGGAAGGAAATGTGTAGTCCGGTTTGTGGGATCAGTGCAAGATGATCTATGTTGAGTCACGAATGTTACTGAAACGGATCGATCAAGTCAACAAGTCATTCGTGAACGAATGAAAGCCGCTCAAGATAGACAGAAATCCTATGCCGATGTTCGTCGACTACCGCTTGAATTTGATGTTGAAGACAGAGTATTCCTTAAAGTATCACCAATGAAGGGAGTGAAACGGTTTGGAGTGAAAGGGAAGTTGAGTCCTAAATATATTGGACCGTTTCGTGTACTTCAAAGAGTTGGTCCTGTTGCTTATCGTCTGGAATTGCCTCCGAACTTGAGCAAAGTTCATGATGTGTTCCATGTTTCTCAGTTGAAGAAGTATATCAGTGATCCGAGTCATATTATTCAAGAAGAAGTGTTGGACTTGGAACCTAATTTGGCTTTGGAAGAAAGGCCGATTCGTATACTGGAAAGGGCTAACAAACAACTCCGAAACAAGGTGGTACCTTTAGTCCGTATCCTTTGGCGCTGTGGAAACGTCGAATCAGAAACTTGGGAACCCGAAGCTAAAATGTTAGCTAAATATCCCGAGCTCTTTGATTGAGGTAAATTTCCTTCTTTCTTTCCTCTTTCTATTCGATTTAACCATTCGAAGATTACGTACCTTCTACCGATATTCTTGATGCTGACGAGAACCTGCCGTTCCGTAGATAAGACCCCGTATTTTATTACAGATATATTTTTAACAGTTTTGAAATAGACCTACATATATGTTACGTTCCTTCTTCTAAGTTTCGAGGACGAAACTTTTTAAAAGGAGGGGTGATTGTAACAACCCGAAAAGTACCCAATTTGCTTAAGCAATAGCTTATGGATACTTTTCAGTAGAACTTAAGTTTTAATATTGGAATTTTTGTTCCGAGTCGTATTTTGAAATTCCGCGTTCGTATTTGGAATTTTTGAGAGATTTCATGAAAAGA
Organism: Heliosperma pusillum; assembly: GCA_022085475.1. Classification (NCBI taxonomy): domain Eukaryota; kingdom Viridiplantae; phylum Streptophyta; class Magnoliopsida; order Caryophyllales; family Caryophyllaceae; genus Heliosperma; species Heliosperma pusillum. The sequence continues at coordinate 72,671 of JAIUZE010011883.1, read as the reverse complement.
CCGTATTTGGTCGTCTTTGACTTTTCTTGACTTTTAAATCGTCTTTGACTTTTTCTTGACTTTTTAAAGCTGTCATTTACTTTTCTTGACTTTTAAAGTCGTCTTAAACTTTTCTGAACTTTTAAGTCATTTTTGACTTTTCCCGACTTTTTAGTCGATTTTGACTTCCGTTGACTTTTCCCGACTCGGCTTGCGATTTTGAAGACCGAAATTTTATTTAAAAAAATAATATTTTTGATTTATTTTTATTTCGATTTATTAAGATTTGTCATAATTTAATAAAATTATTTGGAATTTATTTGGAATTTAAAGATTTACTTTTACGGTTTTTAACCAATCGTCATTTAACTATTCACGACGCATCGTAAAGCGCGCAACAAAATCGAAACTCGACTTTGGCATGAGTCACGCGGCCATGTCATCGTTTTCCACTCACGATTGGATATTTTAATTGATTCGATTAAAATAATACAAATATCTTAAGATATTTGTTACTTTATCGATCCGTCAACGGAGATTGCGCAAATCGAGCAAAAACAGACCCGAATCACCTCAAACCACACGGCTCCTTAAAGTCCTCTAATAGCCTTGATATTTGGATTACTTTTGATTACAATATCATAATATCTAGATCACTATTCGCTTTATCGATCAATTAACGAAAATTACGCAAAACGCTCGAAATCAGACCCGACAATCACAATTCCACACGGCACACTTACCCACTCTTAAGCCTTGATATTTTCATTATTTTTCATTTTACTATCATAATATCTTGATATTAACTTTATCGTAAATAATATTTAATCGTTTACCGTAAAACAATTATTAAACGCGAATCAATTACGGAACAACAATTTCAAAACTCGACACCTTTATGTGTCTATAAACACACGGCACACACCCACCCATATGACTCACAAACCACTTTTCATTTTACAACAAATCAAAATAAGATCAAAACCTCACTTTATTTAATCGTTCTTCGCGTTCTTCATCGTTCATCAACCGTTCTTCATCGTTCTTGAGCAAAACCTTTATAAAATCTTCGTTTCTTAATTAAATCCATCCTAATTTATATTTCTAGACCCTCCTCTTCGCTCCTCATCTTCACGTATGTTTTAATTTCAATTCCGTCAAGATCGTTTTCAACACTTTAATTATGGAAATTTATATTTAAGTTCTAATAATGTTTTCCTTGTTATTTCTTATAGGAGAAGACTTTGAAGACGAGTTTGGAGACTCGTATATATTGGGTGAAGATTAGGAGAAGGGTTTTTATTATATATACTTCTTATTATTTTGGTGCTAAGTGTTTTTGGCTAGCTAAGGTAACGATTCCGTTTTACTCGACGAATTAATGTCACATAGCCTTAGTTTTGTTTTTGTAGTCTTTAGTTTTGGCTCATGTTATAGTATTTATGATTTTAGCTAGTAATATAGCCTTTAGTTTTATTTATTTGGATTTTTGGTTCATCTTTAAATTTTGGTTCATGTTTTTATGATTTAGGGATTTTTAGTTAGTAATATGTTAAGTAGTAATTATTATGTTGTTTTATGATTTTTATGTTGTATGGAATTTTTGTGATGTTTGATGATTTTTGATGATTTTATGTTGTATGAATTTTTATGATGAGTTAGTGTTCTTGATGATTTTTAAGTTGTAGTGAATTTTTATGTTGATTTATTGTTCTTGATGAATTTTTATGGTTTTTCATAAGTTATGATTTTTATGTTGTTTATGAACTTTTAACAAATTTAGTGTTCTTGAAGAATTTTACTGATTTTTACTAAGTTATGATTTTTATGTTGTTTATGAAATTTTAACAAGTTTAATGTTCTTGACAAATTTTGATGATTTTTAATAAGTTATGATTTTGTATGAATGTGGTTAAAATGGTTGTTTGATGATTAAAAACAAGTTTGGAATTGATTTGGTGTGTTTGATGATGGAACCGAGAAAGGGGCAAGAACCGGGTCCAAACCGGACCGGTCCAGGCCGGTTCAGACCCGGTCTGGGTTGGTCAAGGTGGGTCCGGGTTTTGGTCTTTGGGTTGTGTCGATGTTTGATTGATTGGTTGTTGTTTTGACGGGTTTTAAATATGTTAAAGCATGCGGGAAAAATTAGGAAACGGTTTTTAGTAAAATCGAGTCAAAGGCCAAAACAGCCCCATTTATGTCCGTGAGGCCAAAACAGGCCCATGTGGGTCCGGCCCATTTCAGCCCGTGGGTCCCACCTTGGGACTCGTGTCGGTTTTTGAGTTATCGTCATTTTTATCGTGTTTTGTAATATTTAGCAAGTGGGAAATATTAATAAGTAAAATATTTAATTAAACAGGTTTTCATAAAATTATTATTTCTCACATGTTAGAAATTATAATACGAGATTAGTTTACGTTGAAATCATTTAAGTCAAGCGGGTTTTGGGTATAATATGATAATTCACATGTTAGAAGTAGTAATAAAATAACATGTAATGAATATGTTGATTTTATGTCTATGTTATAAAGACTCTGTTTCTAGCCGGTTTGATCCAACGGGTTTGGTCAAACTAAGATCTAGTCAGCCCCGATTTGACTGATGACCCGTCGCGGGACTCGGGTCGGGGATTTGTCTTCAAGTAAGGTTGTATTTAATTAATGAATTAGCCTTAGTAGATATGAGGCGATATGATATTTGATTATTATTGATATGCAATTAGTCACATGATAGGATGTTTTCCCGTGACTGATTTATTATATGGTTGGTGTCGTGTTGACTAAGTACCCATAGAGAATTATGGATATATGGCGTCTTGACCATTCTAATTCTAAATGAGTAGCTTGGACCATGACATTGATAGGCCCGTACTATCTTTAACGAGCATACGGAGTTTGCCGCTTGATAGCTTTTGTGTCTCGGCTTGGTGGGTTTATATCCAAGTCGGGGCATGGTTGCCTAATCCGTTTTGGGGTTGGAACCAGCTTAAGTACTAGCCATCTCTGCTTAGGGGGTCGCCTAGTAGAGTTTCTCATAGACGGTTATGTCATGGGACGGGGAACGGAATAGCTGTTGTCGCTAGGTCTGATCAGTCTAGGACTAGGATGTTTTCCTACCTTGTGGTATAGCCTCGAGTTACAGAAGTCGACTATTGACTGTACTAAGGAACTTATGCCTGTTTGTAGAAGGATTGGTCTTTCATGTATGTATGATTCTATGAGTTCTAGAAGGTGAGATGCAAGCCGGCTAGGATTGATTAGAGTTTGGATTAACGGTTGTTAACTGATTCACATGATTACGTGTTGATTAGGGTTTGAGTGTATCAGGGCCATGTTACTTGGTAACCGTTGAGCCAGCATACCAGCTTCCCTACCTCTTGTTATATTTTATTATTGGTTTCACATGATAGCTTTCATATGCTAGGTTATATGTTAGTTAACTGTTTCATAACATGAAAAGCATATCATATATGTTAAGGTTTTGTATTTTATATATACATTGCTTTTATGTTATTCATGTTTCATTAAACTCGACATTTCGTGGCTGGGAGAACTCGGAGTTACTCCCCACTGACTGTGGCTTCCGTGTTTATATTTAATGCGGTCGAACAGGTGGTGATGCATATTTTGGGGTACATGACGAGCTAGCGAGCGAAGTATTTTACCTTGGACCTATATTCGGTTCATAGTTTGTATATTATTAGATACACTTTTATTTCCGTATTTATACGGGAGATATGTCTCCCGTCTTGTACATTTCGTTTGTAGAATATTATTTCCGTTTTGTAAATGACCTTTTTATGTTATGACACCTTCGTTATGTATTATTATATTTCTTTTATGTATTTAAATAATTTTTTTTCTTTCCGCAAATTTGAGGGTGTCACAAGAGAGGTAAGATCCGGTGAGTCCACCTAAATATTTGAGTCCGTGAGTCCACCTATACAATATCAGAGATTACACGAAACAATATCACGAAAAACAAAAGCAGCACAATAGGGATAAAAAAAATTGGTGTGAAAAAAATTATTAGAAAACAATATAGTAATTGTGCGTGAAAGTGGTTCAGTGGTGTGATATTGTACAGTATATCTTATGATATTTTTTAGAATAACTTTTGATATTGTATCCTGGACTCACAGACTCAAAAAGATAGGGTGAACTCACATGATCCTAATTATATATATATAGAGAGAGGCAAGATCCGGTGAGTCCACCTAAATATTTGAGTCCGTGAGTCCAGCTATAGAATATCACAGATTACACAAAACAATATCACTGGTTACACTAAACAGTATCACGAAAAAAGCAACACAAAAGAGTGAAAAATATTATATGTAATACTACTCGTCGTTGACGACGACCACCCACCCACCAATAACGACGACATATCCAAGCACCTAGATGACACAAGCAAACAATTATCCGGCACCATCGTCACCCTTTTTTTCTTTTCAATCTTCATATTCCTCCACCCTTACACATTACTCCTACTCGGAGCTCACACCACCCCCCAATCACAACAAAAATTGTCATTGTCGTCGTTAGATTAGGGATCTCGTTGTCGGCTATGAAGAAAATTGACAGAGGCAAAGATTCTTAGTAGAGAGCAAATATGATAAAATACGTTATATACAATAAATTTCGGTGAAACACCCATAATAGTGACTTTCCGGCAGGAAAGGGCGAGAGAATGATGATGTTTGTCGGAGCATCGGTATCGGAATCAATTGGTGTGAAAAAAGTATATGAAAAAAAAAGTTAGTAATAGTGCGTGAAAGTGGTTCAGTGATGTGATATTGTATAATATATCCCGTGATATTGTTTAGTATAACTTGTGATATTGTATCATAGACTCACAGACTCAAAAAGATAGGGTGGACTCACGTCATCCTAAATATATATATATATATATATATATATATAGAGAGAGAGAGAGAGAGAGATAGGTTTTTGTGAGTCCACCCTTTTTTTTGAGTCCATGAGTCCTCATCCTAGTCATTGGATGAGGTAGATGGATGGATGAGATTGTAGAGACAAAAACACACTTAACACTAATCAATTACCTATGCACTAATTAATTAACTTTCTCTCTCTAGCCTTTAGTTAATCACTTTTGAGCACTTTTGAATTTCTGATATTTGTGAGTGTAACTTCAGCCCATATTTGTGTAACTTCAAACTAAAATGTGATTTCGACTATATAAATTTGAATTTATGAAACTTCAAGACAAGTTTATGTGATTTTAGACTTTTTATGAGTGTAACTTCAGTCATTACGAGTGTCACTTCAACCATTATTTATGTAACTTCAAACTAAAATGTGATTTCGACTACATAAATTTGAATTTATGAAATTTCAAGACAAGTTTATGTGATTTTAGCCTTTTTATGAGTGTAACTTCAGTCATTACGAGTGTAACTTCAACCATTATTTGTGTAACTTCAAGCTAAAATGTGATTTCGACTAAATAAATTTGAATTTATGTAACTTTAAGAAAATTTTATGTGATTTTAGCCTTTTCTGATTGTAACTTCAACCATTATTTGTGTTACTTCAAGCTAAAATATGATTTCGACGGTACAAATTTGAATTTTTGTAACTTTAGACAATTTATATGATTTGAACCTTTTTATGAGTGTAACTCCAGTCTTTACAAGTGTAACTTCAAACCGTATTTGTGTAACTTTAATTTTAAGACATATGTATGTAACTTTAAAACATGTTTAGGTAACTTTAGCCATTTGAAAATTTTAATTTAAATTGATTTAACTTTAAGGCATATTTTGGTAACTTTAGTCCTTACTAATATAACTTCAGTTCTTAATTGTACAACTTTAAGCATAACTTCAGTCTCTTAATAGTATCACTCTAGTATCTTAATAGTGTAACTTCAGTCCCTAATAGTGTAACTACAGTCCTTAAAAGTGTAAGTTCAATTTTTAATAATGTAATTTTAAGACATGTTATCTTTAGTCATTATTAGTGTAACTTCAGTACAAAATAGTGTAACTTCAGTCCAAAAACACCATCAATCATACTAAAATCAAAACATAATAGTGTAACTTAAGCAAAATCATACTGTGTAACTTAAAACATATAAAATATAAATGTGAAATGTATAACTTAAGCAAAAACATATAAAACATATAAATGTGTAACTTAAGCAAAGTGTAACTTCAGTCATTATATGAGTAACTTCAGTTACTAAAAGTGAAACTTCAGTCATTATATGTGAAACTTCAGTGAAACAACACCAATAACCACAAAAAAAACTTGTGGTTTTTTAGATCTGAAAAAGTAATAAACATAAAAAACTTGAAAAATAATAATGAGATCTAAAAAATAAAAACATAAAAAACTTCAGTTTTTAATAATGTAACTTTATTATTTAAAAGTGTAACTTTAAGCCTTAATAGTGTCACTTCAAGCCTTATAATTGTCACTTCAAGCCTTATACTTCTAGCCTTAAAAGTGTAACTTCAAGACTTAAAAGTGTAACTTCAAGGCTTAAAAGTGTAACTTCAGTCTTTTTTTGTGTAACTAAAAAAACTCAGATCTAAACATAAAAATATAAAAAGGAGATAAAAAAACATAAGAAGGAGATAAAAATAAAAAAAAACTGAAAAATATAAACAAAATAAATTAAAAACTAGATCTAAAAGAGTTGGTAGTGTTGCAAATCTGAAAAAAAAAAAAAAAAAGGAGAAGAAGAGGGAGAGGGGCGGTGGCAGAGGAGAAGGGAGGGGAGGAGGAGAGAAGAGTGGCGGGAGAGGAGGGTGGCAGCGTGGGGGGCGGTGGCAGAGGAGAAGGGAGGGGAGGAGGAGAGAAGAGTGGCGGGAGAGGAGGGTGGCAGCGTGGCAGGTGGTGGCAGCCGTGGAGGAGAGCAGTGAGGAGGACGATGGAGGGGCGGTGAAGGTGGCCGTGGAGGACAATCGTGGAGGAGCGACTTGAGGAGAGGAGGAGCGGCGCGGCAGCAGCAGAGGAAGGCCGGTGATGCGTGGTGGGGGCGGTGGTGGGGGCGGCAGAGGAAGGGCGGCAGAGGAAGGGGTTGATTTTTGGATTGTTTTTTTTGGGTTTTTTATTTAAGAGTATTGATGAGAGATAAGGGAGGTAGAGAGAGTGGGGGAGGTTAAAATGAGAGAAAAAGATGAGGGAAGGGTATAAGTATTAGGGTTTGGATTGGGTATGTATTAGTGGGTTTGATTAGTGGGGATGTGAGAGAAGTGGATTAAACACCCCCTAATGACCATTTTCTTGTTTTCATCTCAACTCTTCATTTTCAAGATCCAATGGCTCACAAAAGGACTTATGGACTCACTATTTCTATAAGGACTCACATGATCCTTTATATATATATATATATATATATGAAGTTCTAATGAGTCCACAATCTTTTTTGAGTCCATGAGTCCTCATCCTACCATTGGATGAGGGAGATGGATGGATGAGGTTAGTACAAGATGGAAGGCCAAGATTAAAAGAAAAATGGATAGACATGATTAAAACATAATGAAGGGACAAGATTAGAATAATATGAGTTGGTTTAATGACTTCCTGCTACATTACAAATGTAACTTCAATCATTATTTTTATAATTCAAGCTAAAATGTGATTTTGACTATATAAATTTGAACTTATGTAACTTTAAAACAAGTTTATGTTATTTTAGCCTTTTATGAATATAATTTCAGTCATTACGAGTGTAACTTCAACCATTTTTTGTGTAACTTTAAACTAAAATGTGATTTCGACTATATAAATTTGAATTTATGTAACTTTAAGACAAGTTTATAATATTTTTGCCTTTTTATGAGGCTAACTTTAGTCATTAAGAGTTTAACTTCAACCATTATTTTTGTAACTTCAATCTAAAATTTGATTTTGACTATATAAACTTGAATTTATGTAACTTTATGACATATTTATATGATTTTAGACGTTTTATGAGTATCTTCAGTCATTATAAGCGTAATTGCAATCTTTTTTAGTGTAACTTTAAATCAAAATGTGATTTCGACTTTACAAATTTGAATTTATGTAATTTTAAGACAATTTTATGTGATTTTGTGTTTTTATGAGGGTAACATTAGTCATTAAGAGTTTAACTTCAACCATTATTTCTGTAACTTCAAACTAAAATGTGATTGTGACAATATAAATTTGATTTATGTAATTTTAAGACAAGTTTATGTTGTTTTAGCCTTGTCATGAGTATAACTTCAACGCTTATTTAACTAACTTTATACCAAAATGTGATTTCGACTATATGAATTTGAATTTATGTAACTTAGATAAGTTTATATAATTTTCGTGTTTTTATGTGTGTAACTTTGGTCTTTATAAGTGAAACTTAAACCCTTATTTGTGTAACTTTAAGTCAAAATAGCATTTAATTTAACACTTTTATGAGTGTTACTTTAACTTTTATTAGAGAACTGTCAATTATTACTTGTAACTTTAGTCATTTATGGTATAACTTTATTGTGACAACCCTCGCGATAGCGGAAATAAAACATAACAAGCATGCGATTTATATAGCGTAAAATACGGTATTTTTAAAACCTTTTACATGGCAAAATAAAAGTACGAGGAATGTCAAATAAATACAAACTAAAGTAGGATATACTACAAAGAGACGTAGTCTCTCAAAACGTGATCAAACATAAAGTTATTAGCAAACTAGCTAAGAAACGTCTAGGGGTGAATCGTCAAGGCCAACGCCCGCTAGCTCACACCCGAACCCAAAAACAACAAGCAAAATCCATCCAAGCAACCTGTTCATCCATGAAAACATGAACGCCACAGTCAGTGGGGAGTAACTCCAGGTTCTCCCAGCCATATCAAAAATAACATACTTAAACGGAAATTCATAAGTAGAAGCATACATATATAAATATACATGTGAATTACAAGAAGGATAAATGGGCATTTCAATATATAAAGATATAGGTGCATGAAGTACAAAACCGTAACCATCATATTATAGATAGACTCGGGGAAGACACCCTTAGGCAACTATATACTCACTAGGGCTTACATCTCACCGTTAGTGGCATATACTTGATAAGATAGAGACTCGACATATAAACCACGTCAATCATCTATTTCATGCAAGAGTCCAACTCAATGTTCACATATAATTCAACTTACAAACAACCATCTAATCATACGAATATGACAACATAATCTCTCACGGTTAATGGCACGCACTAGCATCATGTACAATAGCAAGACAAGTCAATGGAAGCCCACAGGATAAGACATTTCCCGGAATCGTATACGATAAGACGTTTCGTATACTCATGACCTAGACAAACAAGTTCACGGGATAAGACGTTTCCCGTAATCGTGTACGATAAGACGTTTCGTACACACAAGACTCTAATCCTCTCGGTAGGACGACGATAATAATACGGTCGTAGTCTAAACCTGGCCAGACTCTCGGAATAAGACATTTCTCGATTCGACATGTGGTAAGACGTTCCACATCCAAGACTCGATCATACAAAGACGTCGAGTACCCCAAATTCGGCTTAACCACACGAAAGAGGCGTAAAGAGATCTATAGTCAAAAGTCAAGCTAGTACGCTACATACAATGACACCACCTCGCAAGGATCCAACATTTGACGGTCGGGTCGATCAACGCATAGCGTTCACCTCCTAACAACGTCGTCATATCCCCACTAAACAAATGCACAACGGCATAACGGTTACACTTCACCGCTCCGACATTTAAGTCTAACGGTTATAAAGTATGACCGGGGAATGAGAGTTCGTAGCACTCAACGATTAGAGCTCATATCAAAACATATGTAAAACCGACTCAAAGAGGGACACATCAAAAACCATCACCAAACATAAGAATAGGGAATTATATATATTTAACTATGATAAAAATGAATCAATACAAGATACATAAGCATTAGGACAAGTTTATGAAGCATAATAAATAAGAAACATAAATCCCCTCTCAAAACGACATGTTTGGAAACCGACTAAAATAAGGGTCCACTTCAAACGGTCATAAATAGAGTTCTAGACATTCAAATGCAGAAATTCTAAGTGGAGGTGATAGCTTATTCTCTTACGGTTCCAACAGTAGGTCACAAGCCTAAAACAAGCAAGTAACGAAGGAGATATGATCATTTTACGAAAAGGAGTCAGTGTAGTGAGTCCTAGCCGGTCAGGGGGACCGGCGGCCGGGCACCCGGCTGGGACATCAGCAACAAACGAAATCATCCAAAAATACTGCGTGTTCCCAGCCGGCCAGGTGGACTGGCGGCCGGGTACTCGGCTGGGAACAACACTACACCAAAGATTATCGGAAAAGCCAGCCGTGTTCCCAGCCGGCCAGGGGGACCGGCGGCCGGGCACCCGGCTGGGAGCACATTCACCCGAGAACAAAAAGTTTTAACATCCATTTTCAACAATCATCAATAACTATTATCAACTATCAATAATCATCAACAATTATCAACAAACAACAACCCATAACTACAACAATCAATTCCAACACATTTACTAACATCAAACTATATTACATATCTAATAAATATCACTAGATATCTAGTAAGCATCGACTAAAGCATATAAAACACGTAATGGTATCGAGTAACCCTTCACCGTTACCTTTTCGCGTCTTCAATCCTCGTCTAGGTCCTCCTCTACTAAATAGTAGTCTTTGTCGAGGTCTTGGAGGTCACCACCTACAATTAGATAATAAAAGATGAATATAATTCACCTTTGAGAAAGACGGATAAATTGAAAAACGAGAAAGACGGTAATTTTATTACCAGTTAAGATAGAGGACGATGAGAGGGAAAAAATAAGACGAACTCGGAAATTTCGAGTAAAGTCCAAAAACGAACTCGGAAATTTCTAAATTAGACACGGGAAATTAAATTCTAGACTAAATCTAAAATTTCGCTGAAAAGTATCCATATAATATTTTTCATATAAAAATAGGGTACATTTGCGGGTGTTACATTTATACTAAAATGTAATTTATTATTATATTAATTTAAATTTTGTAAGACATGTTTAGGTGATTTTATTATTTTCTAGTGTAACTTTAGTCCTTAATAGCGTAACTACAGTCCTTACCTATATAACTTTAATTATAAAACTCTTAAATCGTGTAATTTTAGTCTATAATTATGCAACTTTAGTACATAATGGTGTAGCTTTAGATTTGAAAAAAAAATCCACCAACGAAAATAAAAATACTGAGATATAAAATAAAAAACAGAAAAAGATAAGATTTTTTTTAAAAAAAAAACAAGATCTAAACAAAAAGTGAATCTGGAAAAAAAAACAAAGTAGATCTAGAAAAAACATATATAAAAAAAATGAGATCTAAAATAAAAATAAAAAACATAGGAAATCTGAAAAAATAAAAAACGAGATTTGAAATAGTAGTGGTTGTTTTTTTACCTTTTTTTCAGATCTAAAACGAGATTCAAAAAATCAGACTAAAAATGTGATGGTACAAATCTGAAAATAAAAAATAAAAAAGTTGAGTTCCCCGTGTTCCCCACGCGCGTCCCACCACCACCCACGACCTTCCACCACCCCACGACCTTCTTCCACTCCCATCACCACCCACTGTCCCCTCGTCACCCTTCCTTCCTCCGACAGACCACCCATCCAGACACCGCACCCCCTCACGCCTCACGATGACAAAACCACCCCCACCGCACGCTACCACCATAGTGCCTCCACGACACCACCAAAAATGAAAAAAAAAAACAGATCCGAAAATTTGAAAAGGAGGTTTGTGGGAGGGAGAGAGGTGGTGGTGAGGACAAGATGAAAGAGGAGGACGGTGGGGGAAGAGTGGACAGAGGAGGCGGCATGGGCTATGGTGTGGGTGAGGGTTCGTCGGTGCAGGGTGGGTAGGGGGGTTCGCCGGTGAGGGGGGTGGCGGGGGTGGTAGGTTGGGGGTCGTTAGTGCGGGGGTGGTGGCAGGTGCTGGTGGATGTGGGCGAGTGGGTGGCGGAAGTGGTGGAGGAGTGGGGGTGGTGGCCGGTGAAGGTAGGTGAGGGAGTATTTTTTTGGTTTTTATTTTTTGAGAGGATTGATGAGAGATAAGGGAGGTAGAGAGAGTGAGATATGTGAAAATGAGAGAAATGGAGTAAGTGGAGGGTATTTATATTAGGGTTTGAAGGAATTGGATTGTGTATGTCTCACAATCCTAACCTTCCATTTTGTTTTAATCCTAACCCTTCATCCTCTTAATCCAAGGGCTTGGATGAGGATTCAAGGACTCAAATATACTAAGGACACTCATTTGAACCTAATTATATATATATATATATATATATATATATATATATATATATATATATATAGAGAGAGAGAGAGAGAGAGAGAACAGATCAGGTGAGATTCTTCTCCTTCCCTTGATTCCTTGAGTCCTCATCTAAGCCTTTGGTTTAACAGGATGAATGGCTAGGATTAAAGCAAAATAAATGGCCAAGAATGTGAGACACACACAATCACTACCTATCAAACCCTAATAATAACTACCCTTCTCTCACTCATTTTCTCTCATTCTCACATAATCTCAATCTCTCTTTACCTCCCTTATCTCTCTCAAACCTCTCGAAAAAAACCCCTAAAAAATAAACCTCTTTTCCTCACTTACCACCACCCTACCGAATACACCACCCACCACCACCGAATATCAGCCCACCACCACCGACCACCAGCACCAGCACTACCTCCACTCCCTCTTTTCCGCCACCTCCTCCTCTCTGCCCTCCTCCTGCCACCGCTATCCCCCACCGCCACCCTCCTGCCTCCTTCTTCTACTCACCGCCGAAGCCCCCACCTCCACCCGCACCTACCACCCTTCTCCTCCTGACATCCTCTCTTTCAGGCCACCCACCATCCACAACCCCCAAAATCTAAAAATATCACCCCACAATAAACTAGAGCTAAACAAACTAGATCTGAAAGAAAAACCAAATAAAAAATCACCACTAAAAACTAGATCTAAAAAACCAACCAGAAACCACCCAAACACCACCATTCAAGATACAAAATATAAATAACCACCCCACACAATCATTTCAAGATCCAAAGAAAAACAAAATTAAGTAGTGGACCGGCGGTCCAGCCGCCTTAGGTCCGCCCTAGCCTCCACTGTCTTACACCCTCCCTCTCCGCCGCCGCCTCATTACGTCCTCCCTTTTCTGGTAAATGGTGGAGAGGATGGTTGTTGGTGTTATATGCTTGAAGTTATACTATTACGGACTGGATTTACACTATTAAAGACTGAAGTTACACTTTTAAAGACTAAAGTAACACTATTAATGATTGAAATTATAATAAGGATTAAAGTTACCTAAACATGTCTTAAAGTTACATAAACTCAAATTAAAATATTAAATTACATTTTAGTATAAATGACTAAAGTTACCCAAAACATGACTAAAGTTACCAAAACATGTCCTAAAGTAACATAAATTCAAATTAACATATTCAATATATGTCTTAAAATTAAAGTTATACAAATAAAGATTGAAATTATTTGTAAAGACTAAATTTACACTCATAAAAAGTTATAATTACTTTAAAGTAACACAAGTAAGCGTTGAAGTTACGCTCGTAATCACTGAAGTTAGAATTATAAAATGGCTAAAATCACATAAAATTATCTTAAAGTTATATAAATTCAAATTTATATAATCGAAATCACATTTTAGCATGAAATAACACAAATAATGGTTGAAGTTACACTTATAAAAAGGGTAAAATCACACAAATTTGTCTTAAAGTTACATAAATTCAATTTATATAATCGAAATCACATATTGGTTTAAAGTTGCACAAATAAGGGTTGGAGTTACACTCGTAATGACTAAACTTACACTCATAAAAAGGCTAAAATCACATAAAGTCGTCTTAAAGTTACATAAGTTCAAATTTATATAATCGAAATCATAATTTAGTTTGAAGTTAAACAAAAATTGGTTGTAACACCCCCGATTTTATAATCTTGGGTATTTAATAAAGCCGTTAATTAATTCACTTTTTATTTAATCGTTTAAAATATTTTAAATCGATAATTTATGTTTTCGTAGCTTTAAATTAATGTTAAATTGGATTTAGCTTAGTTGGGTAGAAACCGTCGCATTTCTGTTCGTTATTAGCCCCTAATTGGACTCTACTCGAAAATCAAAATGGGTCGACCCAACATGAGATTTTAGCCTTTGTGATACACGGATTCGCGACTACGTGCCAGGTTGTGGGGTGAGAACCACGGTCGGGCGCACTTGAAAAGGGACAAACATAGAAATACGCACTTGTGGAGTCGCCACCAAATTCTGTGGGAAATTGGAACCGTTCGAATACCTCATGCCATGTGAAGACACAAAGTAGTGACATGAACACTAAGAACTCGTTACCCTTAGCAATCTTGATCGGGCCTGTCGGAAGCCCTGGTCAAAGATAATTACCCAGACTAGGCTAATAACAAATTAATGTAATTAGGGAAGTAGGGGTCGATCCTCAGGGAGATGGTGTTTCCTATAGAATGTGAAATGTCTTGCAATTGGGTCTTATCTAACGAGTATCTGGGTTTTGGGGTTTTGATTTCTAAACTAATAGAAAGCATAAATGAAAACAAAATAAAAGCAAATCAAAACGAAAACAATAAAGCAGGTGATGAATTAACAATCATAAAAAGAATCTAGGGAAGTAGGTTCACACATGTAGATTAACATATTGATGAAATTGGATTAAGAACATGCAAGTAATTCATTGTGAGTTCGTAAGTGTAACACCCGCAAATGTACCCTATTTTTATAGTAAAAATATTTTTTTTACGGATACTTTTCAGCGAAATTTAGTTTTAGTTTAGAATTCAATTTCCCGTGTCTAATTTAGAATTTCCGAGTTCGTATTTGGACTTTACGCGAGATTTCGAGTAAGATACGCCTTAAGACGCTATGGGCTTTTTCCATGAACGTTTCCACTTACTCCCTCATATACTCCCTTAACCCTAACTCACCCTCACATTCAATCTTCTTGTTCCTCACCAAGTAACTACCAAAACCCTAACCTCCATATTTGCTCAAGCTTTAATATCGTCACTACTACTTCATTACTCGCTCAAATTCACTAAAGTTCGTCTTATTCTTTCCCTCTCATCGTCCTCTATCCGTATTGGTAATAATACTACCGTCTTTCTCGCTTTTCAATTTATCCGTCTTTCTCAAAGGTGAATTATATTCATCTTTTATTATCTAATTGAAGGTGCTGACCTCCAAGACCTCGACAAGGACTACTACTTGATAGAAGAGGACCTCGACGAGGAGTGAAGACGCGAAAAGGTAACGGTGAAGGGTTACTCGATATCATTTACGTGTTTTATGTGTTTTCTATGATTAGTGATCGTATTTAGAATATGATTAGTAATCTTAGGAATTGTGTGTTGATGATAGTTATTGTTAGTTGGTGATTGATAATGAGAATTGATGATTTGTGATGCTAGATGATGATTGTTGAATGTTGAACCTTAGTGGAAATTGTGATTTTCGTGCATATTGGACCCCAGCCGGCCGACCGGTAGTCGGTCAGCTGACCGGCTGGGGAGTGGCTGTATAATTATTTGTGTTACGTAAAAATTGAGTATGCTTTATGTCTCAGCCGTCCGACCGGCAGTCGGTCAGCCGACCGGCTGAGACACCCCTTAATATGTCATCATTTTCTCATATGTTATTGCTCCCAGCCGGGTAGCCGGCAGCCGGTCCCTTTGACCGGCTGGGACACTCTGCGTTTTTTCACTTGTTTTCAAATGACACTTTGGTGCCAGCCGGGTGGCCGGCAGCCGGTCCCCTTGAGCGGCTGGCACATGCTGGAATTCAATTGTAATTCTTACTTACGTTTTCCATTTATAATATTTCCGATGGTTCATTTATCGTATAAATTTACGTAATGACTTTAAATATTAATGTTTTGAATATATGATATTCCATTCGCTAGTATCGCATGTTTTGTGACGTTTTCGATATGTCCCACTTTGAGTCGGTTTTACACATGTTACGGTTTGAGCACTAATTTTCTATGTGCTTTGTACTCTCATTCCCTTGGCTACCTCTTCGTTCGTAAGGCTGGAATGTCGGAACGGGGAGAGTATCCTTACTGCTTAATTGCATTTGTTAGTGGCCATATGACGACGTTGTTGGGAGGCGAACGCTTTGCGTTGATCGACCCGGCCGTCAAATGTTGTATACTTGCAAGGTGGTGTCATTGCATGTAGCGTACCGCTTGTTGTGAGGCTTGTGCTCATTTCCGCCTCTTTCATAAAGGTTGACCGAATTTGGGGTACTCGGCGTCTTTGATTGACCTAGTCTTGGATGCGAAATGTCATCGCTTGTCGAATCGGAAAATGGTTTATTCCGAGAGTCTGGCCAGGTTTAGACTAGGACCGGATATTTATATCGTCGTCCTACCAGGAGGAAATTAGTCTACATATACGAAATGTATTGAATCGCGTATGCGTTCAGGGCATGTTTTATCCCGTGGATGCCTTTTAATCATACTTGCATGTACACGGTGCTAGTGCGTGTCATTTACCGTGAGAGATGTCGTCAACGTATTGTACGTTTGAATGGATGATTATATGATTGATTATTCATGATCTTTGGATGACTTGGTATGGTTTGTTTGTCGAGTCTCAATCTTATCAAACTTATGCCGCTAACGGTGAGATGTAAGGCCTAGTGAGAGTGTATGGTTGCCTAAGAGTGTTATCCCCTTGTCTTTCTATAATATGATGGTTACGGATTTGTACTTCATATGCTCTTCTCTTTATATATTGAATTGCCTATTTATCCTTCTCGTACTTCACATGTATATTTATATATGCATGACTTTACTTTTGTATTTCTATTTATGTACGTTTATTGTGATATGGCTGGGAGAACCCGAAGTTACTCCCCACTGAATGTGGCGTTCATGTTTTTCATGGATGAACAAGTTGCTTGCTTGGATGGCTTTTTGCTTGTGGTATTTTGGGTTCGGGTGTGAGCTAGCGGGCGTTGGCCTGGATGAGTCACCTCTAGACGTTGTTTAGCTAGTTGCTAATAACTTTGATGTTGGATAGCATTTTGAGAGACTTTGTCTCTTTGTAGTATATTATACTTTGGTTTGTAATTATTGACATTCCTCGTACTTTTCTAATTGCATGTAAAAAGGTTTTAAAAATACCGTATCTTCCGCTATATTAATCACATGCTTGTATGTTTTATTTCCGCATTCGCGAGGGTTGTCACAGTAAGAATGATGTGTTCATTACAATCATAGATTAGATAGTCTAGCAGGCTTTTAGGCAATTTACTAGGTTTAATCTACCATTTCATGCTTTGTCTATTCAATTCAGGTATTTCTACTTTGGAAAAGAATTCCATTTTAGTCAATGATTTTGATCAGGAATCGTTAACTATCGTTATAGTCCAAACATGCATAGACACAATGTTTTAAAAGCACAATTTCTTTTATCCAATTATCATCTTTTAATCGACCTACATGGCTACCCTACACCCTAGAAAAACGACTACTCACTCATGGTGATGTTTAGATCTAAGATGATGTTAATAATAAAAACTAGGATAGACATGTTTATTTGGTTTTGATAATATTTTTAAGACTCTTTAATTGGCGATAATAACGGCGCTAAATTGACGATCTAGGGAAATGAAATGATTACAACGATATTGAAATTGAATCTAAAATAACATGTAAAGAAAATAGCAATCAAATAAGAAACATAAAGACTTTAAACAAAAGATAAAATAGGAATACCTAGATGACGATCAACAACGACAATGATGAAATATAAACAACCATAATAGAAATTCCTTTCATAGAATAGTCGATCCACGAATTACAATACTTGAACCACATAAAGTAGATTACAAAGACGGAATTTTAATTGATCTAGGCTAAGGATTTGATGTAGAGAAATCAGAAATAAACTAAGAAACTAAGGACAAAAAGGAAGAAGAAAATGATCTAGACGAGAGAAGAGAGGCTAGGTTTCTCTCCTCCTAATCTAGGTTTTTATAATTGTGTGTAGAGAAGTGTGTTGAGATGTGGTGGCTGAGGCACTCTTTATATAGCAGTAGGTTTCGTGGGGAAGGGGTCATACATTAAACATATAGGACAAAATAATAGAAGTCGAAGCAAAAGCTCGGAACAGCAAGGATACCCGATCAGGTATGTAGTGATCTTGGTCCATTGACTTTCGTTTCATCTCCCCTTGCATATGACTTGACTTTCATTATCCCCCTTAACCTTTTGAGTCGGGTTTGTTGATAGGGTTTGATGTAAAATGATGATTTCTTCGCCTAACTGATCGATCTTCCGACAATTGCGAAATCGTCTTTGCTTCTTCTTTCTTTTGAAACAGTGAACCTTCTTGAAATGCCTTTGACTTGGTCAAGCTTGCTTCTTCAAATCGTCGGGTTCTAAGGAAGTGCTCGGGAATATAGAAAAAGGGCGTAGAAACGTCACTTTCCCTACAAAACAGGTTAGAACATATGAATTCGCCTAGAAGACGATATTAGCTCATAAAATGGCTTAACAAATCACAAATGACATACAAAACCGAGCTAAATTGGGGGTTAAAATCATACAAATATTCACTTATCAAATCTATGTCTTGAATGACTCTCGTGGATGCCAATGAACAAGGATGATCACAGAGATATGGAGTAAGGGGTGAGGGTACGTATTAGGAAGTTCTTTAATCGAACACCTAATCCCGCCCGCCTCGATAGCAGCCTCTACTAATGATTAGGGAAACTCTTTTGTACTTGATATGTTGTCGGTTATGCACATGTTATGCAACATCCACGTTTTAATCCTAACATGTGAACTTAAACTATGTCGATGAACATGTAGTTGGGGGTTAAAATCATACAAATATTCATTTATCAAACTGGGGGTTGGGGACGATATTAGCTCATAAAATGGCTTAACAAAGCACAAATGACATACAAAACCGAGCTAAATTGGGGGTTAAAATCATACAAATATTCACTTATCAAACTCCCCCAAGCTAAACCCTTGCTTGTCCTCAAGCAAGTATAACAAGTATAATCAGGACAAGGGTTGCGAGCATTGGTTACTACACCATCAGGAAACAAATCTCAACGTAAAACTTTGGAAACATAATGAATCATAACCCAAAAACAACGTGGACAAGAATGATACATAAACATGGCTGAGATTTACATAACGGCGCAGCACAAAGAATTTCACTACAGAATTTTCGGCTCTTGCATGATCTTTTTGACAAATGGTCTCTCACGGCACACTCGAACACTCATGTATGAAAAAGGTGATTTCTTTATGTGTAAATGTTTTTGAGACACTCACCTATCTACGACTTATGAAAATGTGTCCGCAGTCTAATATGGTAAACATTTCAAAACACAAGTCAAAGATCACAATGCACATAGAAAAGAAGCCGGAAAAAAAATATGAAGAAGGCTTTGGGAAATGGGTGAAAGGTGGATAAACAGTTATGGTCATGTGGAGGTTAGAATGAGCTAGCAACTGACTAGTGGTAAATGAATACTCAATCCAAACTTTCGATTAATTCCCAAAAGACGAATAACGAAGCCAGAAGGAACAGATTGGCTTATTACTCACGAAACACAAGAGTGAACTCCTTCTAAACATTGAATTGATATTTTGAGGAGATACTCACAACTTCTTCTTTTATTTCTTTTTCTTTCTTTTTTTTTTCAATTTTTTTTTTCAATTTTTCCTTTTTTCTATTTCATTTTTTTTTCTGAACATAACATCACTTTTTGAACATTTTGGTTCTCCCAAATTCACTTTGACATAAAAGAACAAATCATCTCAAAAGAGCACCCATACACCATAGTCTAGCTGCTAACTCAACAAGGTAGGCAGTTTTTATATGTAGTTGTTATCTTGTGAAACATTTGTATGAAGGGGCTAATTTTGAGGGGTAATTCAAAGTGAAAAAGGCTTCAAATCTTAGTGAATCATGAATGCAATGCTTATAGGAATGAAATGAGAACCATACTTATGCGTTTTGACATGACACATATCACAAGGAGAACTACTCACACCTTAATGAGACTGGGTATAGATGTACCAGCCTAAGGAGGTTCTACCTTACAATATATGTAACTTGCCAAATGTCAAGATCAAGCGTACTCATCTATAGATTCATTACATGCCTACTGTGTACAAGACTTCCCCATGTATGCACAATTTAATGAATATTGAATCATTATCTTTTGAAAGCTCTAAGTTTGGGAAATGTAACATGATAGCATAGTAAACAAGCAAGCAAAGCATGAAAAGCATTCAATTATGTTCAAAATTCTAAATTTTTCTCTTATTCAAAAATTTGAAAAATATAAACAACTAAAATGCATAATGTGAAAATGCAATCCCTCCCCCAAGCTAAACATCACATTGTCCTCAATGTGAGCACAAAGACTAAATATGCAACGAGATGCTCAATGGGAAGAAGGGTAAAAAGGGAAAAAGATGAAAGAAGAGTGAAGCTTACTAGTTAGCGCGGACTCCCTCAAGCTAGTCTTTTGGACTTGACAAGGAAGATCTTCATAGATTCTTCAAAAACTCTTTCATCTGCAAAGTAAATCTAACAAAACAACAAAAAAGGGAAAGCAAAAATAAAATGCAAAAAGAAAGGAAACACGGGTTGCCTACCAAGAAGCGCTGGTTTTTAACGTCCCGCTCGACGAATACTCCTATGAAATCATCTAGTTGGGGATTGACGCTCTATATAGACAATATCTAAGCATCCGATAATGGAATTGCTGTAGTAGAGTTTCAATCGGTGTCCATTGACCTTGAATTTTTCATCATTACTAGTCATTTTTTCCACATAACCGTATTTGCTTACATATGTGACAGTGAATGGTCCAGACCATCTTGATCGAAGTTTTCCCGGAAAAATTTTCAAACGGGAGTTGAAGAGAAGTACTTGGTCACCGACATTGAATTCTTTTCTGATTATCCTCTTGTCGTGCCAACGCTTCGTTTTCTCTTTATAAATCCTAGAATTCTCGTAAGCTTGCAAACGAAACTCTTCTAGCTCATTCAGTTGCAAAAGTCGTCTATCAGCGCTAAGCTTAGTGTCTAAGTTGAGTTCTTTGATAGCCCAGTGAGCTTTGTACTCTAACTCAACGGGGAGATGAGCAGCCTTTCCATAAACCAACCGATAGGGGGATGTTCCAATCGGGGTTTTTAAAGCTGTGCGATAAGCCCATAAGGTGTCATCGAGCTTATTACTCCAATCGGTTCTAGATTTTGAGACTGCTTTATGAAGAATTGGTTTTAGCTCCCTGTTCGAAACTTCTACTTGACCGCTGGTCTGGGGGTGGTAGGCTAAACCTCGTCTGTGATACACACCATACTTGGCAAGCAGAGTGTCTAACTGCTTTTCTCCGAAATGAGTTCCTCGATCACTTATCACGGCTCTGGTTATACCAAAACGCGGAAAGATGATCTTTTTAAATAGTCGTATCACAACTCTAGCATAATTGTTGGGGGTGGCAATTACTTCTACCCACTTTGAAACATAGTCGACATCGACTAAAATGTAACGATTTCCATTTGAAGAAGGAAATGGTCCTTGATAGTCAATACCCCAGACATCGAATATCTCGACTTCTAATATGCCGTTTTGAGGCATTTCATGTCTTTTGGATATTTGACCCATTCGTTGACAAGCATCACAAGCCATAACAAAGTCTCTTGAATCTTTAAACATCGAGGGCCAGAAAAACCCGGATTGTAAGACTTTGGCTACGGTCTTGGACGGACCATGATGACCACCATAAGCAGATGAGTGGCATCCTTCTAAAACTCCTTTTACTTCCCACTGGGGGATACAACGTCTATACAGACCATCTGAGCACTGCTTGAAAAGATAGGGGTCATCCTAAACAAATAATTTTGCATCATGCAAAAATCTCTTTCTTTGGTTATAAGAAAGGTCGGAGGGTAGCTGGCGACTGCCAAGGAAGTTGGCAATATCAGCATACCAAGGAGAAGAGTCCGCAATTGCCATTATTGAATCATCAGCGAACGAATCATTAATTGGCGTTGGTAATCCTATTTTAGTTACTCTTATCCTTGAGAAGTGGTCAGCGACTACATTTTATGCTCCTTTCTTATCCCGGATCTCTAAATCAAACTCTTGAAGGAGTAAGATCCATCGGATAAGTCTAGGTTTTGCCTCTTTCTTTGAAAGCAGATATTTCAAGGTAGCATGGTCAGTGTAGACAATAACTTTTGATCCTATTAGGTACGAGCGAAATTTGTCTAAGGCATAGACAATGGCGAGAAGTTCTTTCTCAGTGGTGGCATAGTTGATTTGGGCAGGATCTAGGGTTTTACTAGCATAGTAAATCGCATGAAGAAACTTTTCCTTTCTTTGCCCTAAAACAACTCCTACGGCATAATCACTCGCATCGCACATCAGTTCAAAGGGCAGATTCCAATCAGGCGACTGGATTATAGGTGCGGTGATCAAAGCATGTTTGATTTTGTTGAATGCCTCAAGGCATTCGTTTGTGATATTGAAAGGTGCATCCTTGAAAAAGAGCTCAGTCAGGGGCTTGGCTATCTTTGAAAAATCTTTTATAAATCGTCGGTAGAAACCGGCGTGGCCAAGGAAACTCCTGATTCCTTTTACATTATTATGGGGTGGCAGCTGTTCAATAACTTGGATCTTAGCTCGATCCACTTCTATACCTCTTTCTGAAATGATGTGACTTAAAACTACACCTTCGTTCACCATGAAGTGACACTTTTCTCAGTTGAGAATAAGGTCAAATTCTTCACAGCGTTTTAGAACTCTGGATAGATTTGTCAAACAATGATCAAAGGAAATGCCATAGACGCTAAAGTCGTCCATAAATACTTCCATGATAGATTCAACAAAATCTGAGAAGATACTGGTCATGCAACGCTGGAAAGTGGCAGGTGCATTACACAAGCCAAATGGCATTCTGCGATAAGCGAAAGTACCATAGGGACAGGTGAAGGTGGTTTTCTTTTGGTCCTCCGGGTGGATAGGGATTTGGAAAAATCCCGAGTAACCATCTAGAGAACAGAAATACTTGTGACAAGCTAACCTCTCTAGCATTTGGTCAATGAAGGGTAGAGGATAGTGATATTTCCTAGTTGATTGATTCAGCTTTCTGTGGTAAATACACATACGTCATCCCGTCACAATCCGTGTGGGGATGAGCTCATTCTTCTCATTTTTGACTTTTGTTGTTCCTCCTTTCTTGGGAACAACTTGAACAGGGCTAACCCATTTAGAGTCAGAGATTGCATAGATTATGCCAGCATCTAACAATTTCATAACTTCAGTTTTAACTACTTCCTGCATGTTGGGATTAAGACGGCGTTGACCTTGAACACAAGGTTTTTGGCCTTCTTCTAAATTGATTCTATGCATGCAGAAGTCTGGGCTTATGCCTGTTAAATCTTCGAGTCTGTAACCTATTGCCTTTCTATGCTTTTTCAAGACAGTCAATAGTGAGGTTAACTGATTTTTATCTAGGAGAGCACTCACTATGACTGGGCAATACTCAGATTCATCTAAAAAAGCATATTTTAGATTCGAGGGAAGAGGTTTTAGTTCAGGTTTTTGTACTTCTGCCTTGGCAGGAGTATCAATCAAGCTTATGAACTCTTTAATTTCTTCTGACGGTATCTCTTCTCTGGTCAGGTCCTTTTCCAGCTCACCGATCTCGAAATTGTCATTCTCAGAGATATCGTCCAACAACAAGATTGCCTCTAAAGGATCCTCGATTATTGATGGATACAGAGATTGATCAACAATGGAGTCGACAATATCAATAAAACAACAAGACTCCTCTAGCATGGGGCTTTTCATCGCACTGTTCAAGTTATAGGTGACTTTATCATCACCTACTTCTAGTGTCAGTTTCCATTCTTAACATCGATTACTGCTCCGGCAGTGTGTAAAAATGGCCTTCCTAAAATAATAGGGATTTGAGAATCTTCAGCCATATCTAGCACGATGAAATCGACGGGAATGAAAAACTTTCCTACTTTGACAGGCACATCTTCTAAAACTCTTATAGGTTGTTTTAAAGAACGGTCTGCCATTTGCAAAGTGACACTGGTGCATTTGAGAATTCCCATATTCAACTTTTCACATATGGAATAGGGCATGACGCTTACACTGGCACCTAGATTGCATAGAGCTTTATCGATTGTGTAGGTGCCTATAGTGAAAGGTATAGAGAAACTACCGGGATCCTTTAACTTAGGAGGGGACTTATTTTGCAAGGTATAGAGAAACTACCGGGATCCTTTAACTCAGGTGTGAATGCTATGATTTCAACATCATCTAAAGTCCTCTTCTTAGTTAAGATATCCTTCATGAACTTTGTGTAAGAAGGGATTTGAGTGATAAATTCAGTGAAGGGAACCGTTACCTGGAGGTTTTTGACCACTTCCATGAATTTTCTAAACATGGTTTCCTTATGATTTCTCCTCAAGCGTTGGGGAAATGAAATTGGATTTTGATGGGTTCCTTCACAGGTTCATCCTTCTTTTCTTTGTTTTTCGCTTCCTTAGCGGTGGATGGTTGGGAATCTTTTTGGCTCTCTACTGGTGTTGGATCAACTATTGTTTCCTTCGGTTGCTGAGGTTCCTTATAGGTGGTACCACTCCTAAGGGTGATAGCATTAGCGGTGTCCCTCAGTTGCTCACCATGAGGTGGGAGTTGGCCTTGTTTCCTTTGGGTATTAGATGTTGGAGTAGGTGTCCTCCACAATAGTGCGCCACATAATAAATCTTATTATGGAATATAATTGGGATAATTATTGACTATATATATGATTAGTCAGTTGATTAACGTAAATCAATAACGGTTGGCTAACTAGAGTTTGACGTTATTGTCGTTTGACGGCGGTGATCAACTGATCCCTTTCGGTCACACATAAAGGATGAAATCCAAATAGTAACTAATTGTTTGTATACGATACAGTTAATTAGTACATTACATATATTCGATATGTAAGAGAGTTAATTATTAGAAATTGAGTTAAGAACTCAAATTCGATTAAGCTTATTTTTCAATTATGCGATAATTGACTAATAAATTTATATCTTATTTTAATACGATTAAATAAGATTTAACTTAGTAATTAATCGTTAAATTACTAAATTAGTTGAGGTTTTGAGATAGAGGTAATTAGTTAATTATATTTACAAGGAGTTGTAAAATAAATTAACTAAGCATTGTGGGACCCATTATATATTGATATAATGGTAAAATATTACTTAAAATGTTAAGTACATATTATTTATTTAATTGAGTCATATAATTGTTATATGATCAAATTAACACTTAATTATACAAGATAATTAACCATATGATCAATAAGTATTTGTGAGACAAATATCAAAAATCAAAATGGACCAAACTAGGCCATAATGGACCGGTTGGTATGTAGTTAGAAGGGTGATGATTTTGTTCTTGTTTTTACTATTTAGTTAGCTTTTGAAAGTGACATAACAAGTATAAAACAATCATCATCCTTTCTACAACACTCCACTCAAATGCATGTGAACAAATCAAACAAAATAAGAGTCCTTTTAAGGACTAAAACATCCGGCCAAAGTGGCTAGATAATGAACATTGGTTGTTCATTTTTCACTTGCTTGTTTTTGTTCAATTGTCATACTTCTTTCTAAAACCTTCTTCTCACTAAAACTCTCATATACTAATATTTACTAAGTATTACTAGTGTAGTAATATAGTCATAATATTAGTAGTATTATATCTATCTTATTATCTAGTTAATAATAAGGGTAGATTATTTGGTGTCATCTTGGTGCAACTTGAAGGAGGTCTTCTTGTTTGGAGATTTCTTGTGTTCATCCATATTTATAGCTCAAGAACAACAAGAAGGAGTTCTTGTTGTGCCCATATAATTTCCATATCAATGTGAGGAAATTTCTTCTTTTATGTAAATGTCTTTATATTTGCATGCATGTTACATAGATCATTATAAACTAAATTAAAAAGTAATTTGGTAATTAATTAGAGGAGTCTAATTAAGGTCTATGGTCTTTCAATTGGTATCAGAGCTAGCTTGTAGCATGCATGTTCATTTTGGACATTTTTATTAAAGTTATAAGATAACTAATAAATCAAAGATTTTGAGTTAAAATACGATTGTGACGAATGTTTTTGGTGCATGTATACCTACTAACCTCAAAATGGTTGTGGTCAAATTTCGTGATTTTAGGGATTAATTTGCTATTTATTTTGATTTTTGGCGTTTAAACTGAGTTAACATGCATTTTATGAGTTAAAAGTTAACTAAAAATATTTTCATGTTGATTCTGGCCATGAAATTTTAATATGATCTCACATGCGTTTCTTACATATTGTATGTAAAATTTCGTGACTTTTACTTATGTATTGCATGTTTATTGATTTTTATACGATAAAAGTCGATAATATGAGATTATAATGTTCATAAAATTGAAACGTCCATTTCTGGTCTTGAAAATTTTTGTACATTTACATTCTGATGTTGATACTCTTGGTGAAATTTCATAATTTTTTTCACTGTTTTACTATATCTAATGTTTTTATTTGATAAAACCATTAAATACAAAGCTATTTGTTCATAAAATTAATTTAAATTTTTTGAGAAAATATTTTTTATTTTTATAGTTCCTGGAATTGTTCCAGAATGTACAAAATTTTTGGTTTCAAATTTTATGATGTTTATATTTTATTTTGGTTTTATTTCATAACCGTTATGATTAAACCATAATATTTAGCAAATGAAATCAAATCGATTTAATTAATGACCAACAAAATTAGTAGTGACTAATTTTGAGTTCTAAAACAGGTTAGTTAATTAGTTTGAATTTAAATGCGATTTAAATGTTGATATTGATTTTTAATGGTTAAAAATCAATGAATCCCGGAAGAAATCGAGCTACAATGAGCATGAATTGAACTTAGGACGATTTTGGCATGAATTTTGCAGCAATTTATTTTATTTATGTTTGAATGAATGAATGTCATTTATTTAATAATTTATGCAAATTTTGTACCTAGTATGGCCTAGTTAATTTTTATCGTTATTTCCCGTAATGTAAGGGAATAACGTTTTGGTTGTAATTTTATTGCGATCTCGTATCGCCGGTTTGTATAATTTAATAATTTTATTTTATAGTATAAATGTATAATAGGAATTTGTATATTTGTACATTTGTAATTATTTTTATGAAGACCGGTGACTCCCTCAAGACGGTGCCATTTTGGAAGATGTTCCAAGTGAAGAGGCAAGGGACCAAGGAGTTGGTTTCCGAATTTGTAACTATCTAGTTAATTTTGATTAGCTAGGTGGCCATACTAGGATTTTATTGTTGCTTGGTTGCTTGCTTTATTTTCGCTCATGCCAAAATCGTCACACATGCAATTTTATTTCTCGATTGTCAATTCAACGTTATTCACAATTCACCGACTTAGTTCGCTTATAGGGAATTAATAACAAAATTGACAAGACCTCTCACATAACTTAAAAAATTGAGATTTAGCCTTACCAATTAGTAACACCTATGAACCCCGTGTTCATTAGGGCTACCACGCTCGTGGGTCCCTTTTTACCTCGGGTAAGTAGGGTGATGCGATCACAAGCCAAAATTGGATTGGACTCAACGAGATAAGCGTTATCTTGGGACTAGGAGATGGATTTAGTTGAAATCCGTCAACCAAGAGTTCTAAGTGTAGAATTAGTCAAGTATTGACTTACCATTTTTAGATAAAGGTAGCATGCGATGACTATTTTTGTCTAAAGATGGGTCTTGGAATCACTTATGTAATTTCGTGAGGGGTCATTATATGAGTGACTTGTTTAAAATTGTTTTTACAAGTAAATTATATATAAGCAATGAATGTTTATTTTCCGTTGATATTTATTTTTATTCGCGCAATGACAATTATTTTTCTTCTATGAACTTAAAAATCCGTTCAATCGTGGAAAAGGTTTCCATTATTTTATACGGTAGCATTTTGATTGCAATCTCCGTTTATACCACCGTAGCTAAAGACAAAATGAATTGTATCTTTTGATCCTCATATTCACCATTGCAAATGTCTCTTATGAAGAGTAAATGAATAAGTCACACTTAGTCAAAAGCGTTTTTGAATATTTTGTGACGCCTTCTTATAACAATGGTACATCAAATTTTGCTCCAAAGAAAATATTTGTATTTTGGTATGTCGTCATTATACTCCTTATCGAGGCTTACCTCAAAAGAGGCCAAATCAGTTGGGACGACTAGGTTAATTGATTTATTTAAAATCGTGAATAACCAAATACCGTAGTCACATCATGAAATGTTTATCCTTTTGAAGGTAAAACCATGAATGAAATGAAGAATAGTCTTCACAATAATTCTAATATACTTGTCTAAGTAGAAATTCATGAAAGTGAGTGGGAGCACTAAGAATGATGTTTATATTCTTAATTGTTAAGAAAAGGTTCAAGAGTAGGTTGGCTCGACTTTGACACAAGGCAAGGGATAAAGGCAAGACTATTTTGAATAGTAAAGTCAAAACCCAAGCAAGGTGTCGAACCCAACTTTTGACGATTCTATTTTACAGTGTAGGACACAAGAAAAGAATCTTCCCAAAGTTTTCTAAAGAGTTAGAAATTGGGTGTAATTTTTCACCCATAATATCTATATGATCGACATTTATTTTGCTAAATGCAATTTTTGGGTATTAGTTACCTATTATGGTTTTCATCAATGTATTCAATGCATATAATAATGATTCGTGCGACGACTAACCATAATTAAATGTCGACCTACAAGGGAAATATAACTATTGTAGTTTTATTTCTATAGAGACATATAAAAGTTATAATGTAATCAATCTAGTTTTGGATTTAGAGGCATACTTTAATAAACGTTATTATGTACATAACCTCTAAATAAAGAATATAGTATCCACTTTTGTGTACGACACAACTGTTTCATTTTTTTGAATAGAACAAACGTTGTATCTTTTTATGCCTATGCTTGGTCAATGGTTATCCCATACCAAACAAAGGTAATTATATTCTTGACCTAAACTAGTAATTACTTGTCATATAGATTGTAAAGGCTCAAAATTGGTGACCCTTATCTAATCTTAATTCTGGATTGTGTAGCACATTAAGAGGCTAGTATTGACAACTATCCCTAAACCATCTGATTTTGAATCTTATGGTGCGTGAGAATCTTGTATTCAAGGCAAGATGATTCGTGCCCTTTTTATTTAAAAGGAAATCGAACTAGTGAGTTATTGGCCCTATTACATTAGAATATGTGTGGTCCAATAATAAACACAACCAGAGATGGTAATTATTACTTCACTTGATTTACCGGCAATTTAAGTAGATATTATGTTTGATTCTACTTAATGAGGAGCTAAGAGAAATCTTTGAAAAGTTCAAAGAGTTTCAATGAGAAGTAGTTAACCACTAGAGCATTAGATCAAGGACTTACGACTAAATCGTAACCATAAATATCTAAGTATTGACTTTGATTTTCACCAAAAGTATTGTGAAATGATTTCACAAGTTAACTTCTCTAACACACATTATTAGATAAGGTGTCGTTGAATAAAGAAACAGAACCTTATACGATATGGTTTTGTCTTTGTCAAGTCAAAATGAGCCATTTGACTAACCTTGGGATCGTAATATTTTTGTCTGCTATTTCTTTTCCCACCATATTAAAACACATTTAAAACAGTCTGATTTCATTCCATATACGATATGGGTAGGTAGCGTACCTAATTTATAAGTTATTGGTGAATGAACACAAGTGCTAAATAATCCACATTGAACCACGAGAACAAAGCGTTTGTGACTAGGTGTGCCTGTCTTTCAATAAAAATACGATTATTTCTTGATAAGACAGAGTGGGAGAAAATGTTTCAAGAGCCACAAACTGAGCATATGGTCCGGAAAAAGTTTTCCTCATTGCTTGTTCAGTAGTTGTTTCTTCGGAACCAAGGAAGTCAGGTGGAATTTTATCGCTCCTTTATAGTGATGAATTCTAAATATACGACTTATAAAAGATTGTTTTTAGTCCTAACTTCTTGATATGGCTTAGAGTCATATGATTCGTAATGGACTCCATGCATGATGGTCAGGTATGTGACCTGGTAAATTTTACTTGAATAAGTACGACCTCTTCAATGTAAATTGATTTTTAAGATCGAAATTTGCATGGATGAACATTAAAATGTTTTCAAAGATAACTTCGTAGGCAAAGAGTTTTGCACCAACCTTAATTCTTTGATCCATTCGAATATACTTAGCGATTACAGCATATCATAATAGTATGATGACAACTGGATCTCAAGAACCACCTTCTCGAATACGATTCTAGAAGAGGTAGTATATTTTATATTCACCTGTGGGTTCGTAGATCCTAATTATCCTAAGTTAATTTGCAAGCTTAAGAGTATGTCTTAAGTAAGCACAAAACAGTTGAAATTAGTGTGTCAATCATGTTGCAAAATATTTCTCGATATCTCGAGGAATTATGTTTATACATGAAGTTTAGTGGGAGTAATATGGTGTGCATCACTCTTATATGTGGAGACATATTGATCATTTTAGATGATGAAAGATTTTGGAGAAGTAGAATACATCTTTTAGATATCTGGATTTATGGAGATAAATCTAAAAGGATATTAGCATTGAGTCAAAATTCTTATATTGATAATATCTTTGACTAGTTCAAGAAAGTTGAACACATAATAATTGATTCCTTTTGCTTCCGCTGCGGGATCAATTAAATACGCAGTGATGTATACTCAATCCGACATTTCGCATGCTTTGAGTATGACGAATCATTTGCAATCAAATCCAAGTGAGAGTCACTTGATAGCCATAAAGAACATCCTTAGTACTTGCGAATGACTAAAAGATATGTTCCATGTGTTTGGAGTTTAAAATGAGTTGCGTGTAAGGGTTACACATACTTCATTTTCCAAACTGATCAAAGTGATTTGAAATCACGAGTTGGCTGTGTTTTATAGAAGATTTATCTGTTGGAAGAGTTCCAAACAGAAAAGACTATTGGAAAGGTTCCAAGTAGGAGTGACATTTTCAAATAGAAATGTCATGTATCCGCTGGAAGTGTTCCAGGAAGTTTATCATTGCGGATTTAACAACGGAAATGGAGTACATTGCGTCATATGATGATGCATATGAAGGTAGCTTGGAGGGACTAGAAATAGTTCATATAGTTGTATATCCTATCCCATTATACTGGTAAAACAGTGGGAGCTAACTTTAGGCCAAGAGTCCTAAGTCTAGATTCAAACCTAGACACGTACTCAGAAAGTTTTATGTAATACGAGATTACGTAGACAAAAAGAAATAGCAATCAGAACGATGGGAGAGATGCAAGTATTGCTAATCCATTAGCCATGCATTTTGCAGGCTGGACATGATAGTCATGTTAGTTCAATGGGGATTGAAATATGTACCTGAATTGCTAAAGATTATAAGATATGAAATTATTGATAGCGTATCAATTTTTCCAAATATTTGATAATCGCATTCATTGTTAGAGTTTCATTAAAAACTCCTTTATTTTGTTTGACTAAATTTTAATACTTTGTTTATCCGAATTGGTTGAAAGAAAGGTTGAACCCAATTCAAGTGAACAGGATGAACTTAGTATTTTGTCCCTAGTCACTCAATGAGGTGACGTCTCAAAATGACTAGATTGTAAGTCGATCGATGGTTGGTTCAGCACCATGGGGTCATGGAGATGACTGGTCGTTTACATAGACATACTGTATGACACTCTGTCGGACAGTGACATTGTAGAGACCCTTAAATCAATTATTTGATGCCTGGTCGTGGCAGGGTCTTCTATCTTATTCCTATAAGTCGATTCTTTTGACTGGCGACCGTCTATCTGAGTCGATGCAGTTTCCGATTGGTTTTGGTTGATGTTCTAGGTCGTGCCGTAAAAGGAGGCCGATGGACTTCTTCTGGATCATGGTGATCTGCATCATACAGAGTAGATGGATGAACAGGAATTGTCCACCCACGTTGGGTAAAACAGCTTTAGGCCAAACTCGGGATAGTTACTGTAATGCGTGGGCCACGCGCGGAAAGAATCTATGTAGATTTTTCCTGTCATACAGTTACTCTCCCTATCGAGAACACACTCTAGATATTGTCAATCGCAAGTGCGACCTGGAAGACACCCTTGTGTTGAGTGGGAGACTGTGATAAGATACAAGAGAATCGGTGCGCACACTTGTGTCGACAAGTGGGAGATTGTTGGAGTAGGTGTCCTCCACAATAGTGCGCCACATAATAAATCTTATTAAGGAATATAATTGGGATATTTATTGACTATATATATGATTAGTCCGTTGATTAACGTAAATCAATAACGGTTGGCTGACTAGAGTTTGACGTTATTGTCGTATGACGGCGGTGATCAATTGATCCCTTTCGGTCACATCTAAAGGATGAAATCCAAATAGTAACTAAGTATTTGTATACGATACAGTTAATTAGTCCTTACCATTATTCGATGTAAACGAGAGTTAAATTATTAGAAATTGAGTTATAGAAACTCAAATTCGTTAAACTTATTTTTAATTAGCGATAATGACTAATAAATTTATATCTTATTTTAATACGATAATAATTACTTAGTAATTAATCGTTAAATTACTAAATTCGTTGAGGTTTTGAGATAGAGGTAACTAGTTAATTATATTTACAAGGAGTTGTAAAATACATTAACCATGCATTGTGGGACCCATTATATATTGATATAATGGTAAAATATTACTTAAAATGTTAAGTACATATTATTTATTTAATTGAGTCATATAATTGTTATATGATCAAATTAACACTTAATTAAACAAGATAATTAACCATATGATCAATAAGTATTTGTGAGACAAATATCAAAAATCAAAATGGACCAAACTAGGCCATAATGGACCGGTTGGTATGTAGTTAGAAGGGTGATGATTTTGTTCTTGTTTTTACTATTTAGTTAGCTTTTGAAAGTGACATAACAAGTATATAACAATCATCATCCTTTCTACAACACTCCACTCAAATGCATGTGAACAAATCAAAACAAAATAAGAGTCCTTTTAAGGACTAAAACATGCGGCCAAAGTGGCTAGATAATGAACATTGGTTGTTCATTTTTCACTTGCTTGATTTTTGTTCAATTGTCATACTTCTTTCTAAAACCTTCTTCTCACTAAAACTCTCATATACTAATATTTACTAAGTATTACTAGTGTAGTAATATAGTCATAATATTAGTAGTATTATATCTATCTTATTATCTAGTTAATAATAAGGCTAGATTATTTGGGTTAATCTTGGTGCAACTTGAAGGAGGTCTTCTAGTTTGGAGATTTCATGTGTTCATCCATATTTATAGCTCAAGAACAACAAGAAGGAGTTCTTGTTGTGCCCATATAATTTCCATATCAATGTGAGGAAATTTCTTCTTTTATGTAAATGTCTTTATATTTGCATGCATGTTACATAGATCATTATAAACTAAATCAAAAAGTAATTTGGTAATTAATTAGAGGAGTCTAATTAAGGTCTATGGTCTTTCATTAGAGGCAGCCAATTGGGCCATTTAAGTTTCAAGCATCTTGATGGCAGCATTTTGAGCTTGATCACTCTTTTGAAGTTGAGCAAACATTGAATCTTGTTTTTGAACAACTTGGAGAAGCATGGATTCAATTTTGCTCAGGCTTGAGTCATTGGGTTGGCTTTGATTTTGGGGTGGTTGGTGTTGAGGTTGGTGTTGGTGTTGGTGTTGGTGTTGGTAAGGTTGATTGAAGTTAGGTTGAAATGGAGGTCTCTGGTTTTGAAAACCAGGTGGATTATAGGGCTTCTGTTGATGTGGTATGAATGGTTGTTGAATCTGATGGTGGGGATTCTGAATGTTGGTGCTTTTGTAGGACAAAAGAGGATGGTTCTTTGTGTTCTCATTATAGAAGTTTGAGAAAGCATTGCCCTGCCTGTATGCTTGGTAGGCATTGACTTGCTCTAGCGAACTCCTACATTCTTGAAAACTGTGTCCTCCAACCCCACATGTCTCACATACCACTACGTGGTTAGTGACGTTAACATGTTGCTTGGATTGGGAAGAGCTTCCTACTTGTTGCTGCAGAAGGGCTAATTGGGCTTCTAGGAGTGCTACTTTGCTTGAATCTTCCTGCTTGGTTTTGAGCGGCATAGCACGTGAGTTGCTATACTGAGAGTCGTGAATTGCCATTGACTCGATAGTTGCCTTAGCTATTTCTACATCGATCTGATCGAAACGACCATTGTTAGCGGAGTCGAGGATATG
The DNA here is from genome assembly GCA_022085475.1 of Heliosperma pusillum. Classification (NCBI taxonomy): domain Eukaryota; kingdom Viridiplantae; phylum Streptophyta; class Magnoliopsida; order Caryophyllales; family Caryophyllaceae; genus Heliosperma; species Heliosperma pusillum. The sequence goes on along the minus strand of JAIUZE010011883.1, from coordinate 38,233 downwards.
ACGCGATTCGCCACAACAACCGTTGTAGAAGGTGATAGCTAAGAACCATGAATCAAGGCCATGATGAGGGCATTTGCTTTGTAATTCTTTGTACCTTTCCCATGCCTCATAAAGGCTTTCATCGCCTCTCTGACGGAATCCAGTGATTTGACTACGTAAGAGTGCGGTTCGTTCTGGTGGGAAGTACTTTTGATAGAAAGCAAGAGCTAGACTATCCCAGTCGGCTATTCCTAAGGCAACTCGGTCAAGGCTATTGATCCACAGTTTATCCTTTCCTGTTAAAGAGAAGGGAAAGAGCATTTCCCTAATCTGCTCTTGGGATACTCCAGTTTGTCTAATTGTGGAGCAATAGTCACAGAAGTTTTGAATATGAAGGTTCGGATCTTCTGTGGAATTGCCACTAAATTGACTTCTTTCTATTAAACTGATGAAGGTAGGTTTGATTTCAAAGTTTCGGGCTGTGATTTGGGGTGTAGCAATACCCCTTGGAAGTGTATCTGCAGTTGGTTTGGAATGGTCTGAAAGTCAAACCATTTTCTTTTGTGAAGATGAAGATGAAGTGTTGTTTGAAGGTTGATTGGTTTTTGAGAATGGGGATGAGAATGGATCTTCTTCTCCTTTAAGATTAGATAAAATATCCGACTAATTCTCACGAATACGGTCTAAACTTGAAGTATCAGAAGCTTTTGAGATTTCGTTGAATAGCTTTAGTCTCCTACGCAGAGTCCTTTCTAGATCGGGGTCTAAAGAGATAGGGGTCCCTAGTCTAGAAGATCTGGGCATAAGATTGAAAAGCTAAGATGAAAAATCAAGAGAGGTCTGAAGGAATTTGGGTTCCTAAAGTCTAGATCAAACTAATTGCAATAAAAATCACAAAAAAAAGGAAAACTAAACCGTGCTCCTCGGCAACGGCGCCAAAATTTGATCAGGCCTGTCGCAAGCCCTGGTCAAAGATAATTACCCAGACTAGGCTAATAACAAATTAATTTAATTAGGGAAGTAGGGGTCGATCCTCAGGGAGATGGTATTTCCTATAGAATGTGAAATGTCTTGCAATTGGGTCTTATCTAACGAGTATCTGGGTTTTGGGGTTTTGATTTCTAAACTAATAAAAAGCATAAATGAAAACAAAATAACCAAGAGACAAGATCAAAAACGAGAATAAACAGCAGGTGTACTTAACAGATGATAAAAGAATCAGGAGAGTAGGTGTTCAACACAAGATGTTGGTCGAGCCTGAAGTGCGCCAAGGGGACAGGCAAATAGCTAAATATCAAAAAATTCTGGAAGCGACTCTTGGGGTAGCTATCATCTTTGTTTAGATTGTTTTTCAATATTCTTTTTGTATTTTGAGTTACTTGGTGTGTGAAGTTACTAATTGTGTTTGTGGGTTGTTTTTTTAAAATTTTATGCCTAGGTCACAAGAAGGACTTGGTGACCAAGACATTGATCCGTCCTCAAGTAGCATTTCCAATTGGTTGTTTTCGAATCCCCTCTATAGGAGACCCTTTTGGAGGGAGCCTAGTGAAGAGGAGTTGGGGAACAATATTTTTCAAGAACAACAAGAGCAAGTGTTTGAGTCACCTCCTAGGAGACCACCACCCTTGAACATCATCTACCCACCCGAAATGGAAGATAATAGAACGATTGGTGAGATCCGGGCAAGAAACTACGAAGAGCAACCGCTATGTATCGCATACCCTCCCATGGGGGATGTAAACTTCGAGCTAAAGGGGTTCTTTGTCCACAACTTGCCTAGATTCCACGGAATGGTGGGAAATGACCCAAATAGGCACTTGGCCGAATTCCACATGATTTGCCAAGGGGCCATCCCCCAAGGAGTGACCGAAGACCAATTTAAGCTTAGGGCATTTCCATTCTCTTTACAAGATGCCGCTAAGGAATGGTTATTTTGTCTTCCGGCCCATTCCGTCAATACTTGGGTGGGTTTGAAGAAGAAATTTCTTGAGAAATACTACCCGGATTCAAGGCATAACCACTCAAAGAAGCTCATCACTACCATTGAGCAAGACATGGGGGAAACTCTCTATGACTATTGGGAGCGCTTCAAAAGTCTCGTGGCAATGTGCCCTTATCATGGGATGTCGGGGGACGATCTATTGACGGCCTTCAATGAAGGGTTATGCCAAAACGACCAACGGATGATTATAGCCGCCACCGGAGGTGGCATTGATACACTTAATGTGGCCGAGGCCAACAATATTATTGAGAAGTTGGCTATGAACACAAGAAGCTACGGGAGGAAAAATGAAAGGGGAGGAAGCTCTAGAAATGTATCTTCCATGGAAGATCCTTATGCCTCTCAAAATCACAAAATCATGCAAGAGATGGGTGAACTCAAAAGCATGGTGTCCAACTTGGTTGTCAACAAAAGTAGCTCATTTTCTCAACACCTTGAATCACTTGAATGTTCTTATTGTGGAGGTGACCATGCTACAAGTACATGTTACATCATGATCGAGCAAGGAGCCACCATGGAGAGTGTCAATGCCATGGGGTATGGGAATTACAATGCTAGAAACCCAAGTGGTGGAGGCATGTATAACCAAGTGGGAAATCGTGATCTTTTGGGGTGGGGAGGAGACAAGTCAAAGAGTTTTGAAAATGGTCAATTCAATCACTTGAGAGCCCAAAATCAAACCCAAAACCGAAACTCTAATTTCAACCAAAATCCCCAAAGAAATTTCAACAACCCAAGACCCAACAACTCAAATTTTCCAAGTAATTCTCAATCCCAAAGACAACCAAACCAAGGTCCAAATCAAGGGAGTTCTTCTTCTCAAGGGAACTTGAGTGACATCTTGCAAACACTCCTTGCCAATCAAGAGAAAGATAGGGAGGAGGCAAGGAGGGATAGAGAGGAAGCAAGGAAGGATAGGGAGGCTAACAACCTTAGGGTGAACAACTTGGAAACCCAACTATCCCAAATGGCCTCAAATTTGTCAAAATCCCAAGCCTCAAGCTCCACAAGATTCCCATCTCAAACCATTCCCCCACCTAGGGAAAATGCTAGTGCCATGACCTTGAGGGGAGGCAAAGAGTTGGAAGTAAACCCCCTTGGAAAAGGAAAGGAAAAGATGAAGAATCTAGAGATGGAAACCATTGAGATTGAAGACCAAGGAGAATTGGTGGTTGGTCAAGAAGAGATATCGAAGAATGAAAAAGGGGCATCCACAAGCAAGGACCCCGAGGGAGACACTTCAAGGAAGGGCAAAGACACTATTGAAGATGATGAAGTGGAGGAGTACATATCGGAAGTCACATTTCCTAGTGCTTTGATAAGCACAAGGAAGTATGCTAAGGAGAATGACTTATATGAAACTTTCCGGAAATGTGAGGTAAACATCTCGCTTCTTAACTTGTTGAATAGTGTCCCTAGGTATGCAAAGTTATTGAAAGAACTTTGTACACCTAGGAGAAATCCTAAGAAGGGAACCCATAAGGTTAGGGTGAGTGAACATGTGTCGGCCATTTTCAAACAAAATTTACCTAAGAAATGTGGAGACCCGGGCATGTTCACCATCCCTTGCACTATTGGGGGAAAGAGTTTTAAACGTGCCATGCTAGACCTTGGGGCTTCTATAAATGTCATGCCTCTATCTATCTATGAGACCCTAGGTTTAGGACCTTTGTCTAAGACCGGGGTAGTCATTCAACTTGCCGATAGGTCTAGTGTTTACCCCAAGGGCATGGTAGAGGATGTACTAGTGGAAGTCGATAATCTTGTCTTTCCGGCGGATTTCTACGTCTTAGATATGGAATCTAGCTCTAGTGCCACCCCTCTCCTTCTTGGTAGGCCGTTTATGAAAACTTCAAATCCCAAGATCGATGTTTCAAACGGGTGCTTGACTATGGAATTTGAAGGAAAAAGGTTAACTTACAATATATATGACTCCATGAGGCACCCGAGTGACCATCAATCTTGTTTCTTCTTGGATATCTTTGAGCCATTAGTGAATCAAATGTATAAACTTTGTGATAGAGACCCACTCGAGGTAGCTTTAACTAACCACATGGAAGAGGGAGGTTTGCGCTTGTTGTTGGCCGTTGATGTGAAGGAATGTCTTGAAGAATTGGAAAGGGAAGAGCCCATAGAAACATATGAGGAGCTCAACGTCATAGAGATGCTGAAAACAGGGCAAGGCAGTGCTCAACGCAGCCTGCGTCGTAGGACGCAGCCTGCGTCGTACGACGCAGCCTGCGTCACTGGACGCAGCCTGCGTCCTGCACTGGCGAACCTATCCGAATTGTTTGCTTTGAGTATTCCACTCCACAAGCCCCTCCCTTCCTTAATCCAACCCCCGAAGGTCGAGTTGAAGACCCTCCCAAGCCATTTAAAGTACATCTTTCTAGGGGACAAGAACACCCTACCACTTATCATTTCAAGCACACTCACCGAGGACCAAGAAGACAAATTGGTATCACTACTTGAAAAGCATAAGGAAACATTTGGGTGGAGCATAGCGGACCTAAAAGGGATAAGCCCGGTGACTTGCATGCACAAGATACGGCTTGAAGTGGATGCCAAACCGGTCCGACAACCCCAAAGGAGGCTCAATCCACCCATGGCGGAGGTAGTGCAAGAAGAGGTAATTAAGCTATTGCAAATGGGTATCATTTTCCCTATTTCCGACTCTCGTTGGGTTAGCCCAACTCAAGTCGTACCCAAAAAGGGAGGAGTGACGGTAGTCAAGAATGCACAAGGAGACTTGGTCTCCACCCGACCACAAACCGGTTGGAGAGTGTGTATTGACTACCGCCGTTTGAATGCGGTTACATTGAAAGACCATTTCCCGCTACCATTTATTGATCAAATGTTAGAAAGACTAGCGGAAAAAGCTTTCTATTGTTTCCTTGACGGGTACTCGGGGTATTTTCAAATCCCAATCGCACCCGAGGACCAAGTCAAGACCACATTTATATGCCCATTTGGTACATTTGCTTATCGTCGTATGCCCTTTGGTTTGTGTAATGCACCGGGAACTTTTCAACGGTGCATGTTGAGTATTTTCTCCGACTATGTAGAAAGGATCATAGAAGTATTCATGGACGATTTCACCGTCCATGGGGACTCCTATGATGCATGTCTAAAACACCTTGCTCTTGTCTTAGAGCGATGCCAAGAGTCTCATCTCATTTTAAACTCCGAAAAATGTCATTTCATGGTGACTAGTGGCATCGTTTTAGGACATGTAGTGTCGGAAAGGGGGGTTGAGGTGGATAAGGCTAAGGTTGACATCATAAAAACTTTACCTTATCCCTCTAACACCCGAGACATTAGGTCTTTTCTCGGACATGCCGGTTTCTACCCGAGATTTATTAAGGATTTTTCCAAGATTGCTAACCCTTTATGTAAGCTTTAGCACAAAGAAGCGGAATTTGTTTTTGATGACTCATGTAGGAAAGCATTTGATGACTTGAAGGAGAGATTGGTCACCGCACCAATTATTCAAGCACCACGATGGGATCTTCCATTTGAAATCATGACCGATGCAAGTGACTATGCATTGGGAGTGGTTTTGGGTCAAAAGAGTGACAAGGGACCCCATGTGATCCAATATGCTTCTACCCTCTTGAATGATGCTCAAAAGAACTATTCCACGACGGAGAAGGAATTCCTTGGTGTGATTTATGCTCTAGAAAAATTCCGATCTTATCTCTTGGGCACAAAGGTGATCATCTACACCGATCATGCCGCCATTAGATACCTTGTGGCAAAGAAGGATGCAAAGCCAAGGTTGTTGAGATGGATTCTTCTCCTAAGTGAGTTTGATGTGGAAATAAAAGACAAGAAAGGGGTGAAGAATGTGGTGGCGGATCATTTGAGCCGGCTAAACCATGAAGGAAGACCATCATGCCCTCTTGAGGAGGTTGAAGGAGGTCTCCCTCATGAGTCACTTTATGCTATACAAGTGGAGGAGCCATGGTATGCTACCATGGTCAACTATTTGGTGACAAAGCGGCTCCCAAGCCATTTCTCTTCTCATCAAAAGAGCAAAGTCAAATCCGATGCCAATACTATACATGGGATGATCCTTACTTGTGGAAGTTTTGCCAAGATCAACTTGTGAGAAGATGTGTGCCCGAGAGTGAGATCCCTTCCATCTTACATCATTGTCATGACTATGCTTGTGGAGGACATTTTGGGCCACAAAGAACCGCTAGAAAAGTGCTTGAATGCGGTTTCTTTTGGCCAAGCCTTTTCAAAGATGCCCACAAATTTGTAAAAACTTGTGACCGATGTCAAAGGGTGGGGAATTTGACAAAAAGAAATGAGATGCCACAACAACCTCTTCTATATTGTGAGATCTTTGATGTGTGGGGAATTGATTTTATGGGCCCCTTCCCTAATTCCGGTGGTTATTTATACATCCTCTTGGCAGTGGATTATGTATCAAAATGGGTTGAAGCCATTCCTACCCACACCGATGATGCCAAGGTAGTAGCCATTTTCATTCAAGAGAACATATTCTCCGGGTTTGGCTTTCCAAGGGCTATCATTAGTGATAGGGGGACCCATTTTTGCAACAAGGTGATTGGAGGCCTTCATCAGAGGTATGGGGTGAACCATAAAATTTCCACGGCCTATCACCCACAAACAAACGGGCAAGCCGAACTCTCAAACCGTGAAATTAAAGGAATACTTGAAAAGACGGTCAATCCGGATAGAAAGGATTGGAGTAAGAGGCTAGTTGATGCATTGTGGACATATAGGACCGCTTTTAAAACCCCCATTGGCATGTCCCCATTCCGTCTCATCTATGGCAAGGCTTGCCACCTCCCCGTGGAGGTTGAGCACAAAGCCTATTGGGCTATCAAATCTTTCAACCAAAACCAAGATGAGAGCGGTATGCACCGAAAGCTTCAATTACAAGAACTTGAAGAAATTCGCCAAGATGCTTATGAGAACTCTTCCATCTACAAGGAGAAGACAAGGAGATGGCATGATGGAATGATAAACCGTCAAGTTTTCAAGGAGGATGATAAAGTTCTTGTGTTCCAAAACCGGTTTAAGCTCTTTCCGGGCAAGTTGAGGTCAAGATGGTTTGGACCTTACACCGTCAAGAAAGTGTTTACCCATGGAGCTATTGAAGTGGAGGGCCCGGGGATGGAAAGCTCCTCAAAGTGAATGGCCACCGTCTCAAACATTACTTCCAAGGATGTACCTGGGAGGGGGAAGAAGAGGTCTTGCTTGAAGACCCCGTTTATCAAAGTTGAAAAGCTTGAAATAGCTAAGTCGAGCCATCGACTCTAAATAAACGGCAAACCATGTACATACTCTATCCTTGTGAATACTTCTTTGAAGTTTCTTTGTTAAATCTTAACATTTGAGTTGTTTTAAGTTAGTTAGACATTGCATCAAACAAAATTTTTTGAAGTTACTAACAGTTTTGTGAAGTTTTGCGAGTTTTTGGCCGCCTCAGGATGCGTGGCACGGATAAAAAGTTCGGGAATCGATGGAATTTTGATATTGGAGGTTATTATGGGCCATTGGAGTGAAAATGCAAGTATGGAGATGTTTGGAGCACTTAGCAAAAATTTTGCTAAGTGCAAAAGCTAGAACCAACCGGCAGTGCAGGACGCAGCCTGCGTCGTAGGACGCAGCCTGCGTTGTCACGACGCAGCCTGCGTCGAAAGCAGATTTCAGTTTGTTTTCTATCCTTTGCCCGTGTTCTTCATCAAAACAAAAGCACATCTTCATACCCTTGTTCTTCACGAAAAACACCCCAAACCAACCCCAATCCCTCAAAAATCCATCTTTTTCCCTCAAATCTTCCAAACCTTTCATCAAAATCAATCCAATTCTTCTTCCAAATCATTATTCTACATTCAATAACCCCAAAATCAATCTCACTCACCCTCAATCTCCGAAAATCCGTTTTGAAAACCTAGCTTTTGTTTTCCTCAAATTCAATTTTTAGGAACTTTTGTTGGGTTTTTAAGGTTGTTTGTCGGATTCCTACCCATTCTAATCATCAAGGAGCTTGAATCTTGTGGAAAAGCAAAAGGTATAACTTCATATTCAACTTTTTCATTGTTCTTCAAGTTTTTGCTCGAATTAGGCTAGAATTAGTCTTAGGTTGAGTTCCCCCTTGCCCTTGCTTGATTGTGTAGTTAGGATTGGACAAAGTTTTCTGAGTGAGGTAAAGAAATTCAACAAACACTAAGTTCTTAAGGTGTAGGAATTATTGCACACCAAGTGTTTGTTGAATTGCTTGAGTGAAAAATCTTTCGAGTGATTGCTTGTTGTTTGTTGTAGTGTGTTGCTTGTTAATTTTTGCAGAAATGGCACCAAAGATCTCTAAGTTGTTTGGCAAAGGGAAAAATAAGAGGGCCGCGGTGAGTGAGCCCGACACCGAGGTGGAAGCGGTGTTCATGGGCTATGAAAGGTTGCAAGCTCAACATAATAAAATTTGGGATCAGATAACCACTCACCCTCTTGTAGCCACCAAATTCTTTTGCCCAAACACCCTCCATGCCTTAGGCATGTTCAACTTGACAAGGGACATGCTAGCTAAAGTAGGGCTAGAGGCTTATCTCGAGCCGAACTCCTGCGATTACACCTACAGAAGTTTCGCATACGAGTTTCTAGCAACCTTGTCGGAGTTGGATGTGGCCGAAGGTGAGGAGAAAGCCTACCGATTCCGATTGAACCAAACTTGGCATAATGCCCCAACTTCCGAAATCCGTCAAATCCTAAAAATCACCAAACAACCCGAAGACTTTAGGTGCCCCAAGGGTAAAATGCATTTGATGTGGGGTAACATTGCCGATGACCAAGGCCCATCTAAAGATGCCAAACTTTCAGCCATCACCCACCCCGTACTCCGCCTAATCACAAGATTCCTTACCACCATTTTTAACTCCGTGGGAGAACCCACCAAAGTGCCGGAGAATATCCGGCTATGTTTGTGGACTATGCTTCCGGAGGGGGTAGGGATCCCGGATTGGGCCGATTTGTTTTTGAGGGCTTGCATCAAACATAGGCAAAAATCTGGTAGGGCAAGCATCCATTGTGGGGGGGTGATTTCTTTCTTGGTGAGGCATTATGAGGGGGGCATTGGTAATGATCAAGCGGTGAACATTTGTAGGGGGTTGACGAGGTACAACCGTCTTGGGCTAGAGGAAGTGCATATGTTTAAGACTACCAAAGAGCAACCCTTGAAAGGGTTTTGGTTGGGAAGTGACGGGCTAAGTTACATGAAGTTGCCTAGACCTCAAAACAACCCTTTACCTAGAGGACCCGCGGCATGGGATTTTATATGTCATAGGGAGGAAAGTTTGGGGGTAAGTAGTGCGGAGGAGGCGGAGGTAGAGGAAGTGCCTTTGAGGCAAAGAAGGAGAGTAAGGAGAGAGGGTGGTGAGGGAAGTGAGCATTTGAGAGAGGAGATCGAGATCCTTGCAATTGAGCAAGGACCTTCCCAAACCACAAATTTTGAACAACAACAACAACAACAACAACAACAACAACAACAACAACCACCCCCATTCCATTTCCAATCCCCATTCCAAAGCCACCATGATACCGACACCCCCATGTTTGATGCGGAGGGTCGTTCTAGCACACCCGTGGAGCCATGGCAACAACAAATGGCTAACTATTTTGCTAGCACCAATGACGTCTTGACGCACATTAGTGGGAGGGTGGATGCTTCAAACACTTGGCAACAACTACAAGGAGGTAGGCTTGAGACTTTGGATGATTGGCACAATGTTGTGGAGGAGAGGGAGAGATTGAGAGCGGAGACCGAGAGGGCTCAAAGTGAGGAATGGAGGAGGATGCTAGACGGGCAAGAGGAGGCCCGCCTTTGGAGAGAACAACAAGATAAAAGGTGGCGGGAACAAAATGAAATGTGGGCCACCCAAATTGCTTGGAGGGAGCAAGCTATGAGCCACTTTAACGTTCAAAATGAGCGCCACCACACCTATCTTTAAGACTCCTATGAAGATGCGGTGGCACAAGAGGACGTCTTTGGCTTGGCTAGCTCTCTCTTTGGGATGTCCATGAAACAAAACCCGGACTACCCAACTCCATACACTCAAGAAGTCCTTGATGAAGGCATGGAACGAAGAAGAAGGATTAGAGAAGTAAGGGAGAGGAGGAGAAACCGTGGAGGTGCCTCGGGTTCTTCTCATTTCAACAATTGATGAGGTAACCCATTCTCTTTTCTCCTACAATGAGGACATTGTATGTTCTAAGTGTGGGGGAGAAGATTGTATATAGTTGTTTTGTTTTGATGCCTTGTATTGTGTTTGTTTTTATTTTGAAAAGAAAGAAAGAAAAAAAAAGGAGAAAAAGAAAAGAAAAAAATTGAAAATCCCGGCTAGGTGAAAACCCACAAGGGTGGGCACCTAGGCAAGATTGGGAAGGTGGCCGAGGACGGAATGAAAACCCGAAAGGGCATTCCGGGCAAAATGAAGAATCGAGTTGCGAGCCACCAATGAGAGGAAAGGAAAAGCTAAGGTGAAAACCCGAAAGGGCACCTTAGGCAAAATGAGGGATTTTCAAGAAAAAAAATGAAAAAATGAAAAAATGAAAAAAATTTGAGCATAATTCTTCCTATGATGAGGATTTTGGAGGAATAAGAAGGGAGTGATAAGGAGGAAATTGGAAGGAGGCTAGCTTAGGACTCCATTTATTTTTATTTTTGAGTCACAAAACTTTGTTTCAAATTGGTGGATTTATTTTGGTGGTCGCTTGGTTGTGCAAATTGTGAAGTTTGGGGCCAACCAAGTAACCATGATTTGCATTAGTGGAGTAATAAGGGGGTGATATAAGGAGTGGATTTGTATGGAGGTTGTTGAGAAAGACCATCTCGCTATGCCTTGGGATAAGGCAAAGATGGTCATACTACTTTATTTGGGAGCTATAAGGAGGGAGGAGTTGATTTGAGTCGGAGTAGGTGGCATGTCGTGTCTTAGTCTTGAGGGATGATATAAGGAGGGGGAGTGAGAGAAGAGTGTCACAAGAATTGAGTCTTTTTATTTTGTTTTTGTCATGGGTGGATTGTTTAAGAGGGAGTATAAGAAGGGTGTAGTGAGGGAAGAGAGGTCAATGCCTCCACACACACTTTGTTGGGCTCGTGTCATTTGTGCTAATCTCGAGTTTTACTCGGGACGAGTAAAAGTCCAAGTGTGGGGGTGTTTGACAACGTCAAATATTGTCGTGTCTAGTAGTAATTTTTAGAGTCTTTCATTTTACTTTTTACGGGTCATTAGCTTTGTTTTATGTTAATTTTAGTTTTTGTAATAATGTTAGTATTTAGTATTTTAAGTCAATTTTGAGAGTCAAATCCCGAAACTCAATGAAAGTCAAACCCGAAAACTCGAGACCCAAAAACCCGGAAATTGGAGTGGGCTAGCAATGAATCACCAAGGTATGAAGACCAAGCCCAATGGGTCAATGGAAGTCAAGGCGGGGCCAAAAGTCCATGGGTCAACGAAAGTCAAGAAGGAAAGCAAGGTAAAAATTGGGCAGTGCTCGACGCAGCCTGCGTCATCACGACGCAGCCTGCGTCATCACGACGCAGCCTGCGTCATTTCTCAGCACGGGATTTCTTCTTTTTCTCGTCTTGTCTTTTGGAAGCCCACCTTTCAAGGCCCCTAGGTTTGCGGACCAAGGGTATAAAAGAAGAAGACTGAAGAGAGAGAGGGGGAGATAGCATACAACATTGAAACATCATATTTTCCTTAGAATTTCTCTACTTTGTTCTTCAACTTTGGCTCTTGTAATTTGGTTTTATTTAGAAATTGGTTGTAATATGAAGACTATGGGTAGCTAATCTTTTCATTACTTGGTGTAATTTGAACAAGTTCACACCTTTAGCAATAGTATGACTCTATAATCCTCTTCCTCTTTATTTAATGCAATTTGTTTATGTTAATCTTTTATGTTGAGTGAATGAATGTTTGGGTTGACTAGCTTGACATTTTGTTTACTTGATAAATGCGTGTTCTTGGTAGGAATTGTCACCCTATGCTTGAATGTATGAAGTAGACTTGAAAGGTTTCATCTTTGGTTTAAAAGTTTGAGTCTTTTGATAAATAAATTGTATGTTGTGTGATTTTTACATGGTTTAATGTTGAATTGCATAATTCTAGCTTAATCCTTTGGTTGAATGCTTAAAGCTTACTCCTTTCTTTATGCTTATGTTTTAATAAGTGTGGATTTAGTTGTAAAGGGTCAAGTTTGGGTGGTTTAATTCATGTTGACTATTTCTTAGGAGGTAGTATTAGATAAATAAGAGGAGAGGTAGAAAGGAGTCATCTTTGCTAATTGTTGTGCTACTTGGGATAGTTACACTAAGTATATTCTCTCATATTTGATTATTTGCATTGAAGGTGTTTGTGCTAGTGCCTAAACTAGAATCTCATGTTTCATGTTAACTCATCCTTTTACCCAAATTCCCCCATTTATGTTTTCCTACATGTTTTCCATTGTGAATATCATAGTTTGTAATTAATTTAAGTCTTTGTTTTAATTTGTGTCTTAATTAGAAATTAGTGCTTTAATTGGTGATTAGATCCATTAGTTTTGTTAATTGTTATTTTGCAAGAGTCTAGATTATATTATGTTAGCTAACACCGCTTTCCCTTGGGTTCGATCCTTTTCTTACCCTTGCTACCCTTTTTATTAGGTTGGTTTGAGTCTAGATTTGGTTTTATAAATTGTTATTTGACTTAGCTAATTTGCGGAATTAACGACACCGTATTTTAGATGCGTCACATGTAGATTAACATATTGATGAAATTGGATTTAGAACATGCAAGTAATTCATTGTGAGTTCGTAAGAATGATGTGTTCATTACAATCATAGATCAGATAGTCTAGCAGGCTTTTAGGCAGTTTACTAGGTCTAATCTACCATGTCATGCTTTGTCTATTCAATTCACGTATTTTTACTTTGGAAAAGAATTCCATTTTAGTCAATGATTTTGATCAGGAGTCGTTAACTATCGTTATAGTCCAAACATGCATAGACACAATGTTTTAAAAGCACAATTTCATTTATCCAATTATAATCTTTTAATCAACCTACATGGCTACCCTACACCCTAGAAAAACGACTACTCACTCATGGTGCTGTTTAGATCTAAGATGATGTTAATAATAAAAACTAGGATATACATGTTTATTTGGTTTTGATAATATTTTAAGACTCTTTAATTGGCGATAATAACGACGCTAAATTGACGATCTAGGGAAATGAAGTGATTACAACGATATTGAAATTGAATCTAAAATAACATGTAAAGAAAATAGCAATTAAATAAGAAACATAAAGACTTTAAACAAAAGATAAAATAGGAATACCTAGCTAGATGACGATCAACAACGACAATGATGAAATATAAACAACCATAATAGAAATTCCTTGCATAGAATAGTCGATTCACGAATTACAATACTTGAACCACATAAAGTAGATTACAAAGATGGAATTTTTATTGATCTAGGATAAGGATTTGATGTAGAGAAATCAGAAATAAACTAAGAAACTAAGGACAAAAAGGAAGAAGAAAATGATCTAGACGAGAGAAGAGAGGCTAGGTTTCTCTCCTCCTAATCTAGGTTTTTCTAATTGTGTGTAGAGAAGTGTGTTGAGATGTGGTGGCTGAGGCACTCCTTATATAGCAGTAGGTTTCGTGGGGAAGGGGTCATACATTAAACATATAGGACAAAATAAAGGAAGTCAAAGCAAAAGCTCGGAACAGCAAGGATACCTGATCGGGTACACTACTTACCCGATCAGGTATGTAGTGATCTTGGTCCATTGACTTTCGTTTCATCTCCCCTTGCATATGACTTGACTTTCATTATCCCCCTTGACCTTTTTAGTCGGGTTTGTTGATAGGGTTTGATGTAAAATGATGATTTCTTCGCCTAACTAATCGATCTTCCGACAATTGCGAAATCGTCTTTGCTTCTTCTTTCTTTTGAATCAGTGAACCTTCTTGAAATGCCTTTGACTTGGTCAAGCTTGCTTCTTCAAATCGTTGGGTTCTAGGCAAATGCTCGGGAATATAGAAAAAGGGCGTAGAAACGTCACTTTCCCTACAAAACAGGTTAGAACATATGAATTCGCCTAGAAGACGATATTAGCTCATAAAATGGCTTAACAAAGCACAAATGACATACACAACCGAGCTAAATTGGGGGTTAAAATCATACAAATATTCACTTATCAAATCTATGTCTAGAATGACTCTCGTGGATGCCAATGAACAAGGATGATCACACAGATATGAAGTAAGGGGTGAGGGTACATATTAGGAAGTTCTTTAATCGAACACCTAATCCCGCCCGCCTCGATAGCAGCCTCTACTAATGATTAGGGAAACTATTCTGTAATTGATATGTTGTCGGTTATGCACATGTTATGCAACATCCACGTTTTAATCCTAACATGTGAACTTAAACTATGTCGATGAACATGTAGTTTATCAATTAATTATGTCGAAATAGGAATTAGATATATTACATGCGAGAAGACAATTAAATCATACAATCGTTGCAATAATTAATGACTAGATAAAATTACAAAATAATTACAAAGATTACAACGGATCTCGGGATCTATGTCGGAAATATGTCAGAATAAAGATTTAAAGAGAATGAAAAGAATTAGAAAAATTAAACGAACAGATTAGCAGCGATACTAAAATTAATAGTCGATTAATTAGTTTTTAAGGCTACGTCGAGGCAATAAAGGAAGTCAGAGACAAAATCCAACCCAGAACAGACGCATCAGGTGATGCGTCCTCTGGAAGAGGCGCATCAACCTCTGCGTCGGTTCTAGAGGTGGGTTCTTGCTGTGAAGCCAGAATCGCGATCAGTTTGTGTTCATTGGTGATTTTACGGTTTATTATTGATCTATAAGTCGAATAAAGATGATTTAATAGATTAATTTGCACTAAATTATATCAAAGACGAATTCAAATACTAGATATGAACTGATCTAACCTCTAAAGACACGATCTTGATCTAAAGATGACATAAAACCCGCTAATAATGAATTATTAGGGATCTAAGTCGAACTATCTAAATATGCAAAGGTGATTTAAATAAGACTATTAAAAAAGATTTTGAAAAGGTTTGATGTAATCCGACATGAACATTACATGAATTAAATAAAGTACAAAATAAACACAAAAGATGGGATTATAACACCCTCAGACTTACATGTTTGACGAAACGAGATGAACTAAGTTGCGTTTTAGTGATAACTCGACTAGAATGTAAAGAAAGTGCCCTCGTTAGAGGATCGAAAACTGATTGAAGGATTGATTGATTAAGTGATTATGTGTAGTGGTCGAATTGGTCAGTCAATGCAATAACGTGACGGTTACCTAGAAGGATCTGAGCATACGTGGTCGATTGATCAAGCACATCGATGTCAAAAAGCTTAGAGTAAGTTCTAGAATACAAAAACAAAAGAGAAGGGGCGGAACACTCTCGTGCCTTAAAAGTGAGAACGAAGCTCTCCTTTTATAGCAGAAAAGACGAAGAGTATCGGCACGTAGTAGACGAACAAGGGGTAGACACGAGTATTTTAACTATCACTTGACGATAAACTTACAAATTGTCATAAATCGTTTTGTGTACCAGACATGAGACTCAATCATCACTGGGTGGTTGGCGGAAGGTGTATAAACAAGGAATCTACAGAGCTCCCACTTTGACTGAGTACATAGCACCCACTTTGACTGAGGCTTGGACAAGACAAATGTCAAAGTATAGCCATTAGGTCAATCGAAGATTACAACCTGTTGACTATGGCGACGCGACGTGGTTCAAGGGGTTTGAACCAAGGACCTGTCGTCGGACACATTTTTAAGTCTGTCGGCCATCAGGGAGGGTCGTTTAAAGTCCATTAGACTACGTATGAAAGCTCGCCAGCCATAAGAAGGGTTCATACCTGAACATCTTCTTATGAGGAATGAGGTGTAGGTTTCATAAACTCAATATTAGACATTTATAATATTACAAAATAAATAGTTTACTCTTAAACTATTGGGAACTTATGCATGCATAACAAAAATGAAGATAATAAGAAACTTTTCCTTACATTGATCTTATAAGATATGGGCACAAGATTGGGAAACCTTCCAAATCTTGTTCTTGAGCTTATATATTAAGGATGAACTCCTGGTTTCTATGGTAGAAACAATCCTCTTGATTTCACCCAAGACAATCCCTTAATACCAATAATATTTTTACTAGAAATATTATTAGTGACCTTAAAATGAAAATCTAATTCTAATAAAATTACTACAATAATAATGTATATTGAAGATTTTAGACTTTAGAAAAAAATATTCAGAAACTCTTTTATGAGAGATGTTAGTGAGATAAAGAGATTTTGATAAGATGATTTAATTGGCAAAAATGAGAACTTATTCTCATAGGGTTATGGGGTGGGTGAGGGGCCAGCACAGGCATGTCTTAGGGAGCCCCAAGCATGCTCAACTTTTGTTCTTATCAAAATGTTAGCCCAAGGTCTATGTATCTAGGTGTTATGATTATGTTTTAGCAATTAAAAATAATCGTACTTACCTAAATAATACCCATAAGAACGGCACACCCACTTAAAATGGACTCCATTTTATCTTTGTAATTTTGTCACTTGTAATGTGGTATGACATGTACCATGTCACATGTCATAAGGATAAATAAATGTATATATAACAATTTAAATATCATTTCACATTATGTAACAAAATAAATAGTAATTCATAATTACATATATAAAAAAGGTCATATTAAGTCCAGTTGATATAATCTACAACCCTTTGTAATTATAATCAACTAGTCATTCTTATCTCAAATTGTTTCATAAACAATAATCAATTTTAGTAATATAACGTTTTAATTACAAATGCATCTTATTTAATCTTATTACAATAAGACATAAATTTTCACTCACAAATAAAATTTGTTCAATTTAAGGATTTAATTAATCTGTATCGATGTACAATTAAGGGAATGGTCCTATAGGTGTGACCTTAAGGGATCAACTGATCACCACCGTCATACGACAGTAACAGCAAACTCTAGCAAGCCAATCGTTACCGATTAATGTTGACCAGTTGACAATAATATCTATCATCCCTTAGTATTCTTATTGTTGAGATTTAATTATGCAATCGCACTATTGTTGAGGACACTTACTCCAACAAAAGGTGCGCTACGAGGCTCGCCAACCGTTGAATAAGGCATCGTATGTGTGAGAATCCGCTTGTGTCTGTTTTCAGGAGAACTCTCGTTGGGGAAATATATCTTAAAACTCGATATAGGGAAGACTCTGTCAGGATCGAATCTTTCCGAGGAATCTTGCTCGGTTGTGACGAACAAACATTATAATGATAAAAACGGGCCCATGGATTGTATATCCGAAACAGGGTCCTTGCTGCTGTGATAACATCATGCGACGGTTTTGAAGCATGTCAAGGCGCGGGTCTTTGAAATAAAGAACCAATTTAGGAAAAATAGATGTCGGAGAAGAGGCACACATGATTTGGGCCCACAAGTAACGAACTTGTAACCAACTTTAAAATTTAGGCGAAGCACTGGTGAGGAAAGGGCCTTTGGAAGAGGCGCAGCTACTGCTGCATTCCTTCCCGAGCTTCTCCTTGTCTCATAAAGACGCGATCAGACTTAGGCTTTATTATTCATTTCAAAAACATAAAAAAAATCGAATAACCTCTCAAAACTCAACCAAACATGCGGAAATCGTGATCTAATTACTCCATAAGCCATGACAAACCGAGGTATGCGTTCCAATCTCGCTTTAATCGCTTTTGATTGATTTTGGATTGAAAATTAGGATTTCCTTCCCCAAATAACTCGAAAATTGGGATTAGCACGCATTTGTATGGTAGAAATGGACACTAGGCATCATTGGAAGCGTAACCATGTATATCTTTTGCATTTCCGTTGATTTTTGAGTAAATGAGACGATCACTCTACTGAAACGAAATCGCTTTGAAAACACCCTTAGGCTCGGCCTATTTGGGTGAAATTCGATGTTTTGGAACCCTTGTGAAATGGGTAAACTTGTTGTGGTGCCAGATTTTTGATTTGCGACAACTTCTGCAGGACACTTTTCCATGGCATAACCGCCATTATAGCGAAATCCTGTCAAATTCTCGACTCAAACGCATAACTAGGCTTTGAGTTTAGACTAGACTTGACCCCTATTCTATATGCGTAGTCGGGGTTTTGAAAGAATGGTCAAAGATGGCCTGGAGACTTTCATTCGAGCTTGAAAATGACTTGAAACGTCATGAAATGTGCTTAACATTGTTTGAAACCGCTGGGGACTGCTTGAAATGTTTGACACGTTTGAAGTGTTGATTTCGACTTGTAGACGACATTCCTTCTACGTCAGGGAGAGATCCTAAGGACATAGACCATGAGCCTTCTACTTCTTGTGTGAGAGAGGATATACCAGCCGAGGTAGTGCAGAAGGCTAGGCCGGATGAGGAGGAGGTTCCAAGGAGGATTACTACGGGACGAGGTGGACACCATCTAGTGGGCGCACCTGAGTGGGCTGAGAAATGGGATGGTAGACATCTCATTTGGGCAACAGAGAGCCACCAGACTCACAGGACGACTCAGAGTATGGTAAGCTTTCTATTTATCGTCTTCCATATCTGATTCGCCATTTCCTTTATTATTTGACTTGTAAATTAATTTTTATTTAAATTGCAGGAGGCCGGGAACATGAGGTCCTTTGCCGGATACACGACCATGATGGAGGCGTATGAGAAGTTGACCGGGGAGGAGAAGGCTTTTATCGCGGGAGGAATTTTCAGAGAGCTGGTCCGAGCTTGGAGGTCGATCAGGGCGATGAAGATTTAGGCTAACCTTTGCCTGATCCGAGCCTTCTTGGATCGTTACTGGGAGTCGACTTTCGACCTTCTATACGCCTTTTGGGGAGGTTGGAGTCACCTTGGAGGATTACTGCATGATTTATGGCTTGCCGTGTGGAGAGGAGAGCTTGGAGTGGCCGTCGACATCTATGAGGGTCGACTCGGAAGAGGCGAGACGTCTGATAGGTTGGAACATGCCGACAGGGGCGGGTGCTCTACCAGGGTTGGTGTCGAGCTCTTACTTTAAAGACTACTTTGCGGGTAGGATTCCGACGAGATTGAGGATAGGTGGGGAGATGGTAGCTCCTCCTCCTTGTACAGCTGAGCAGAAGGCTCGACTCTGCTTATGGTGGTTCTTGTCTTCAATTTATTTCGGAGATAAGGGGGAGAGGTTGTCGACGATGCTTCTTCCTTTTCTTTCTGAATTGAGTAACCTAGGTTGGTGGGACCGGGTTACTCCTGGCTTTGCGGTCCTCACTCGCTATATGAGGGCCATGGTTAGACCAAAGCTGATAGAGAATGGGACTTCTCCTGCTACAGTCGGTCCTGGACGGTTGTTGGAGGTATGAACCTTCTTTTTAACTTTATTGAAAGATCAATAATTCGTCTTCACTTTATTTGAAAGATCAATGATAATTGTTTTGTTTGCAGGCGCAGGTGTACTCCTACTTTCCGTGCTTCGCGCCCAAGAGGACGGAGCCTGAGCCGAGGGCGTACCCAGTTGTGAGGGACTGGGTGGTGTGTCGTAAGAAAAGTCAGCGTTCTTCTTATGATGTTTGTACGAGGCGTGTGAATGCCCTGTAGTTGGAGCACGTAAGTATATTTGATTTTTGCTTTTTTCTGTTTGGAATGATCATAGGAATGACCCTTGTCTTATCACCAAGAACTGAATCATAGGAATGATCCCCTGTTCCTTCATTTTAGAACTGATCTTAGGAATCACCCTTTCCTTTCTTTGTTTAGTGGGTTTCGAGACCTTGGGTTGACTACCCGGACGCACCATCTTTTGTGGCCGAGGTCCTACGTCTTAGGAGCTCGAGTCGGTTGTTGCTGAGGATGCCCATGGGACCCGTGTGGTACTTGGGTGAGCGTTTGACTCGACAATGCTCTCGTGATGGTTTCATGGTCCCCATTGATCCTCCAAGGTCAATGTTTAGGGAGCTTTCTTAGGCGGAGAGACATACTGACTTGGCTAGCACGAGTGGGGACATCCTCCTCCTTCCTGGTGAGGATTACCCAGGGTTCGTTCGTCGTAGATTGGCGTATTGGCCGATCGTGGTAAGCATTGTTTGCTTCTTGTTATATTGAATCTTGAGAAATGATAAATTATTTGTTGATGAACCATTTGATCTTTGCAAGAGATCAAGGTGGCGGGCATCGAGCCCCCAGCTTACCCCGAGGTGATCGAGTACACGGACGCGGCTGGCTTGACGACGGTCTCAGAGCTTCGTGAGTTCAGCTCGACGGTGACCGATGCTGGCTTGGAGAAGTGGGAGCACCTCGTGAGGAGGGTGAGCTTCCAATCCTTGACCCTTTTTGTTGCATAGGAATGCATTTGTTTTAACTTTTTTTTTTTAATTTGAATGCACGTGGCACTGTCTCGGCACGTCTGTTGCGGGCTACAGCCATTGAGGCACCCGTAGGTAGCCGAGACCCACGTGTAGTAACCTATCATTCCCATTTCATTTATTATTGCATTTTGTATTTTTGAATTGAAGTGACTGACTGAAATGAGACATTGTTGGAGCTAGTGTCCTCCATAGTTAGTGTGATAACATGAATAAATCTCTTACAGGTTCACAGGGTATACTTAGTATTCTTATCAGTTGATTAACGTTTATCGATAACGGTTGGCTTGCTAGGAGTTTGACGTTATTGTCATTTTAATGGCGGTGATCAACTGGTCCCTAAAAGTCACACCTAAAGGATGTGTCTGAGAGATGTGATTATATGAATAATATAATCATATTGATGCCTTATTATATGACTAAAAGGTTAGTCGATGTATATGACTAAAAGGTTAGTCAATGTAATGATGATACGATTATTTAATAACGATTAAATAATATTAGCTGAGACGAATTAAATGTAATTCGTAATTGAATATAAACCGTTGTATTTAATCAATGTATATAATATAAGCTTAAACGAATTAAATTGCTAATTCGTAATTAAACATAAAATGTTATATTTAATTAGCAAATTATAAATATACGGATATTTATAGTTGACGTATATATTATATTACATGATAATATAACCGAAAAAGGAAGGAGAAAATAGTCTTTTTCTTCTCATATTTTTCGGCTAATAAGAGTTAAATAAGAGAAAATATCTCCTATTATTCTTTTATGGTAATTAGGTCAAAAACTCTAGTAACAAGAGGAGTAAAAAGAGAATAGACTTCTCCTACTACGACGACTGTTGGACGGCCGTGATAGAGTAAGAACAACAAGAAAAATTCAGATTTTTCTATCTAATTCTCTCTATCATTCATCATCACACAAAAGAAAGATTAGCAGTAATTTTTCTCTAATATTCTAGCACAAGCAAGGCATATCTCGGAGCATCTTGGGTGCAACAATTAGGAGAATATCGATTTCGATATTGTTCATAGGCCAAATTTGCTAGAACCAAAGGTTAATTCTAGATTCATTATAATTTTATATTATCCAATTCATTTATGACTCGTAATTCATATACTATAGTTTCGTTATAATCCGTAAATTAATGACGAAATATACCGATATTTCCCACAAGTGGTATCAGAGCCAAGGGCTACGAATTTATTTTATATGTTTTCATAATTGATGAAATATAAGATTAGAATCATTATTTTTTGTTTTTTTGATTTCTGCCGAGAAAAAGAAAAAAAAAATCGTCTGTACTGTTCATCCGTATAAAAAAAAAAAATTTTTTTGCCTTGTTTTTCCATTTTGATTCATTATAATTGTTGTTTTAAATAGTTAAGACGATAACATGATGAATGTGTAGTTGTTTTGATTTAATAAGGATTAAATTAAAATGTAAATGGAAATCGATTTGAATGTTCATCGCTATATATTTTCGGTATTCATTGATTTAGATATTCATTTTAAATTGTTAAATTGAATCATCTAGTTTGTATCGATGTTTAATTATGATTAGATGTTGATATTTTGTACCGATCTTGAAAATATTAGTAACATCAAGTTTTTTTTAAAAGAAAAAAAGTTTTGAATTTTTTTATTTTTTGATCGAAATTTTTTTTATTCATTATAATGATAATGTTTTGTTAATTATTGTGAAGAAGTTCACAATATTTGGATACCCTATTATTTTAAAGAGATTTAAAATAATGTTGTATTAATTCATGTTAAAGAATATGAATTAAAATTGGATTATGTTTGGTTGGGATTATTGTGATTAATTAAGGAATTATCACATAATTTTGATCATTTTAAAAGGTGGTTTGGATAAATTACTCTTCATAACTAAAGAATTATGTCTTGAATGTTTAATTTATAATTGATGCATTTTATCTTGTTGAATGAATGGTTGAATGGTTTAATTTACATATTTTTGCAATCAGTTGTAATTTGTATTACCTAGTGTGGCCTTAGTTGATCATGTTTTCGTAATGATGGAAACATGATCTTTGATGTAGTTTTGAGATCTCGAATCTCCATTTTATTTTTCATTAAATTATGTTTTTTAAATTAGAATGTAAATAGGTTTATATTTTGTAATTTATTAAATGTATTTTGAGAAGACTAAAGATGGAGATCGGATTGCTCACTCCCGCTACATGGACCAAGATGGAACGTCCAGACAAGCTTCTCAGGTCCAAATGGGTTGGATTCCAAAGTTGTATTTTGTTCATTTTGTTAGATAGGCCACACTAGGACTGTAACACCCGGAAATGTACCCTATTTTTATAGTGAAAATATTTTACGGTTACTTTTCAGTGAATTATAGTTTTAATCGTAAATTTAATTTTCCGAGTCAAATTTAGAATTTCCGAGTTCGTATTTGGAATTCCCGCGAGATTCCATGTGAATCCTGTCTTAAGGCGACTTTGACTTTTATTGACTTTTTCCCTTACACAACTCATACTCCCTTAACCTATTTTTCATTCATACCACTCAACATTTCTTCATCACTAAGAAACCCAAATCAAAACCCTTGCCTCCATAATCTTTCCAAGCTTAGATTCGTCATATCTCGTTCGTTTCTCGCTCAAATTCGCGTAAGTTCGTCTTATTCTTCCCCTCTTATCTTGCTCTATCCGTATTGATAATAAAATCATCGTCTTTCTCGCTTTTCAAACTTTCCGTCTTTCTCAAGGTAAAGTAAATTCATCTTTTATGATCTATTTGTAGGTGGTGACCTCCAAGATCCCGACAAAGACTATTTCCTAATTGAAGAGGAGCTTGACGAGTAGTGAAGACGCATAAAGGTAACGGTGAAGGGTTACTCGATATCATTTACGTGTTTTACATGATTTCTATGTTAGAATTCGTATTTAGAATACGATTAGAAAGCTTAGGAATTGTATTATTGATAATGATTGTTGTTAGTTGATGACTTTTGATGATGATTATTGATTGTTGAGAGTTGTTAGAAGTGAATTATGAAAATTGAAAATGTTTGAATGTATGTTGAAGGCTCTCGGGTGAAATGGTAACTCATGTGCGGGCGTGAAATACAAGTCACGGTCGTGACTTGTGCAGTTTCATTGCACTGACCCCTTTTCGTAAAATGATCATATCTCCTTCGTTACTTGCTTGTTTTAGGCTTGTGACCTATCGTTGGAACCGTAAGAGGATAAGCTATCAACTCAACTTGAATTTCTGTATTTGCATATAGAACTCTAGTTATGACCCTTTTGAAGTGGACCCTTGTTTTAGTTAGTTTCCAAACTCGTTGTTTTGAGATAAGATCTATGTTTCCTATTTATTATGCTTCTTAAACTTGGTCTAATGCTTATGTATCATGTATTGATTCATGTTTATCATATTTACATTTATATAATGCCATATTCTCATGCTTGGTGACGGTTTTTGTTATGTCCCACTTTGAGTCGGTTTTTACAAATGATACGGTTTGAGCACTATTTTGTCTATGTGCTTTGTACTCTCATTCCCTTGGCTACCTCCACGTTCGTAAGGCTGAATGTCGGAACGGGGAGGTATCCTACTGCTTAATTGCATGTGTTAGTGGGCATACGACGACGTTGTTGGGAGGCGAACGCTTATGCGTTGATCGACCCGGCCGTCAAATGTTGTGTACTTGCGAGGTGGTGTTATTTGCATGTAGCGTACCGCTTGTTATGAGGCTTGTGCTCTTTTCCGCCTCTTTCGTGAATTGATCTACCGAATTTGGGGTACTCGGCGTCTTTGATTGACCGAGTCTTGGATGCGAAACGTTTATCGCATGTCGAACCGGAAAATGTGATTTCGGGATTCTGGCCAGATTTAGACTAGGACCGGGTATTTATATCGTCGTTCTACCAGGAGGAAATTAGTCTACATATACGGAATGAATTGAATTGTGTATGCGTTCAGGGAAATGTCTTATCTCGTGGATGCCTTTTAATCATACTTGCCATGTACACGGTGCTAGTGCGTTTCATTTACCGTGAGAGATGTCGTCTTTGTGTCGTTGTCTTTGAATGCGTGATTTCATGATTGATTATTCATGGTCATTGCATGACTAGGCATCGTCAATGTATTGGTTCGTTTGAATGGATGATAATATGATGGGTTTATTGTGATCATCGCATGACTTGGCATGGTTTGTTTGTCGAGTCTCAATCTTATCAAACTTATACCGCTAACGGTGAGATGCAAGCCCTAGTGAGCGTATTCGGTTGCCTAAGAGTGTCTTCCCCGAGTCTTTGTATCACATGATGGATTCAGACTTGTACCTCTTATGCTTTTATCATTATATATTGGATTGCCTATCTATCCTTATCGTATCTCACATGTATATCTATATGTATGCATGCTCTACTTTTGTATTTCCTTCTATGTACGTTTAATGTGATATGGCTGGGAGAACCCGGAGTTACTCCCCACTGATTGTGGCGTTCATGTTTTTCAAGAATGAACAGGTTGCTTGCATGGATGGCTTTTTGCTTATGCTATTTTGGGTTCGGGTGTGAGCTAGCGGGCGTTGTCTCTAGAAGTTTCACCTCTAGACGATTTTAGCTAGTTTGCTAAACACTTTTACTTTGTTAACCTTTTGAGAGACCTCGTCTCTTGGTTGTATTTCATACTTAGTTTGTAATATTATGACACTCCTCGTATTTTCTATCTTGCATATATAAAAGTTTTTAAAATACCGTATTTCCGCAAATTAATTCATATGCTTGTATGTTTTATATTTCCGCATTCGCGAGGGTTGTCACAGTTGGTATCAGAGCTTTATCGCTCCCGTCGCACACACGTGAACCCTAACTTAAACTACTTGACCTTAAAATAATAAATGAGAGTTTGGGTAGAAGTTAAGGACTTTACTTGGTAGTCTATTTGATTATGCTAATTGATAGGAGTAACTTAATTTGTTTTTGTTTCTTATGAAGATGGTTAGACCACGATTAGCTGAGAACGTTATGATGGAAGCTCTTACTCAAGTGCTGAAAAATCAGCAAGATGCCGCTTTAGCTAATGCCAATCAAGTTCCCCCTAGAAGGGAAGATAACCATCAAGGTGGCTACGCATGGGTAGCTGGACAAATAGCTAGGAGTAAAATTGTACCATATGGTGGAGAACCGGACACTACGGAGCTATCCGATTGGTTCCGTGAGATGGAGAAGCAGTTCGATCTATACCAAGTCCGGGAAGAGGACAAGGTGAGGATCGCAAAGCACTTTCTGGTGAGGGAAGCTGATAGTTGGTGGGCTATCACTAGTGCCACCGCCGTTCTTGAAGAAGACTTCAACTGGGCTTGTTTCAAAGCTCTTGTGGAAGGTAGATTCTATCCTAAAGAGCTTAAACAACAAAGGCTCAAGGAGTTCATTGACTTTAAACAAGGCAACTTATCAGCTCAAGATTTTACTACGGAGTTTAATAAGCTTGCCCATTTTGCTCCAAGACTTATCCGAGATGATGAAGACCGAGCATTCTATTACCGTAACAAGTTGAGTGCCGTTCTGCAAAGTAAAGTGAGGAGGAATACTATCTCCTTTGGAGATCTTTATGATGATGCCTTGTGGGCCGAGAATTCAATGAAGGCTATTAGAGATGAAGCTTTGATGAATAATCCCTCTCCGTCTTATGCTCCTAGGCCAAATATTTATGGGAAGAGACCGTTTATTCCGTCTTCTTCTAATTCCTAAGCTAACAAGAGGAGATTCAATCCTCCTTCCAATGCCAACACAATAAATCCTGCTCCTTTTATTCCTAGAGCTACTTCAAATGTGGCTCATAAGCCTTATGCTCCTCAAGCTCAAGCTCAAGGACGTTTTTGCAACCGTTGTAGACTTCCACACCACCCCGGTGTGGCATGTTTCAACCGTCCTTATGTATGCTTCTTTTGTCAAAAGGGTGGTCACCGTTATGACGATAACCCCGATCGAAAGTTGCCCCCTCCTCCTCCTGCTAAACCTAAGGGTTCAATCTTTGTCATGAGCCGTGCTGAAGCCGACGCTCATCCTGAGATCATTACGGGTATGTTCTCAATCTTAGAGCAACCGTGTCTTATTCTTTTTTATACCGGTGCTTCAATGTCTTTTGTGTCATCGACCTATGCTAATAAATTATCTATCGAGCCTACATCTAGTGAGGATACTCCCATATCCTTACCATCCGGAGATATTATCTCTTGTTCTACCCTTTATCCAAATGTACCAATATCTATTTCGGGTTCTATCTTTCCCGCAAATCTCCTTAAGTTTCCTCTAGGAGAGTTTGATATAATATTAGGTATTGATTGGTTAGCAATGTATCATGCTAGGTTCGAGTGTCGTGATCAAAAGATTTATTTAAAGAGTCCTTTAGGTGTTAGAATAACCTATAAGGAATCTCATCCCCGAAAAGCTGTGTCTTTAATTTCCGCTATGAAATTGGTAAGTATGGTTAGAAAAGGTCACCAAGCATTCTTGTGTGTTGTGACTTCTTCAAATACCTTTTTGCCAAGTATTGAAGATGTGCCTATTGTTCGAGAATTCGTTGATGTATTTCCTGAAGATTTGCCCGGGATTCCTTCCGAGCGTGATGTTAAGTTCTCTATAGATCTTGTACCTGGTTCTGGACCCATAGCCAAAGCTCCTTATCGTATGGCTCCTACTGAATTGAAAGAATTAAGGAAGCAGCTAGATGATATGATTGAAAAGGGTTTTATTAGACCAAGTGCCTCACCTTGGGGTGCTCCCGTTCTCTTTGTAAAGAAGAAGGATGGTTCTATGAGACTTTGCATTGATTATCGTGAATTGAATCGGATTACAATCAAGAATAGGTATCCTTTACCAAGAATTGAAGATTTGTTTGATCAATTAAAGGCTGCTTCTACTTTTTCAAAGATTTATTTGAGATCCGGTTATCACCAAATTCCTGTTCGAGATGTTGATACTCCAAAGACCGCTTTTAGTACGAGGTATGGTCATTATGAGTTTAAGGTAATGCCATTTGCATTGACGAATGCTCCCGCTATTTTTATGGATCAAATGAACCGCACATTTAGTGAGTATCTTGACAAGTGTGTGGTGGTATTAATTGATGATATTATTATTTTCTCCAAGTCCGAAGAAGAGCATGCTATTCATTTGAGGATTATTTTGGGTGTTCTACGTCGTCAGAAGTGGTATGCTAAGTTCTCCAAGTGCGAATTTTGGTTACCTAAGGTGTCCTTTCTTGGACATGTGATTTCTAAAGAAGGAGTAATGGTGGATCCTTCGAAAATTGAGGCCGTTGTTGATTGGAAGAGTCCGACTGATATTAGAGAGATTCGAAGTTTTCTTGGTTTAGCTGGTAACTACCGTAGATTTGTCAAGGATTTCTCTAAACTTGCTAGACCGATGACTCAGTTGTTGAAGAAGGAAACCAAATTCCTATGGAATGAAGCTTGTGAAGCAGCGTTTCAAGAATTAAAGAAGAGGTTAACTACCGCTCCGGTGTTGACTTTGCCTAAAGATGGAGTAGACTTTGATGTGTAATGTGATGATTCTAAAATGAGATCGGGTTGTGTTCTTATGCAAAATAGGAAGGTGGTGGCTTATGCTTCAAGGCAGCTGAGAGTTCATGAAGTGAACTATCCTACTCATGATTTAGAATTGGCCGTTGTTGTTCATTTTTTGAAAGTGTGGAGACATTATCTAATTGGAGTTCATTGTCGTATCTTCACCGATCACAAGAGTTTGAAGTACATATTTACTCAAAAAGAGTTGAATATGAGGCAAAGAAGATGGTTGGAATTGGTGAATGATTATGATTTTGAGTTGTTGTACCATGAGGGGAAAGCTAACGTTGTTGCAGATGCGCTTAGTAGAAAAGCTTCTCATGCATTGAATGCTATGCGGGTATTACCCGATGATCTTTGTGCCGAGTTTCGAAGGTTGAGTTTGCAATTCGTGGAGCGTGGATTTGTTTATGTTGGTGCTATGACTGCCGAGCCTGTTTTTCTACGTGAAATCCGTGAAAGCCAAGTTGATGATCTTACCTACAAGTCTATTCAAGCCAAACTTCTTGAAGGTAAAGCTAAAGATTTCAAGTTTGATGGTGAAGGTGTTCTTCGTTTCCATGGCCGTTTATTTGTTCCTAATGCTCTTGATTTGAGAAAGCGAGTTCTTGATGAAGCTCACCTTTCCCCTTATTCTATTCACCCCGGAGGTGATAAGATGTATAAAGATTTGAAGCTACAATTTTGGTGGCCGAACTTGAAGGGTGATGTTGTGTCTTATGTTGGAAGATGTCGTACTTGCCAACAAGTAAAGATTGAACACAAGAGGCCCGGTGGATTGCTACAACCGTTGGATATTCCGCTATGGAAGTGAGAATCTATCTCTATGGGTTTTGTTATGGCTTTGTCGAGGACCGTTGGAGGTAAAGATGCCGTTTGGGTTGTTGTTGATCGTTTGACCAAGTGTGCTAGGTTTATTCCGATCAAAGAAACTTGGAGCTTAGACCGTTTAGCGAAAGCTTATGTTGATGAAATTGTTAGATACCATGGTGTTCCTATGGAGATTATATCCGACCGAGATCCGAGGTTTTGTTCGAGATTTTGGAAGGCTTTGCAAGAAGCCATGGGTAGTAAACTGTTGATGAGTACCGCATTTCATGCCGCTACAGATGGTCAGACTGAGAAGACTATTCAGACTTTAGGAGACTTGCTTAGGGCTTGTGCACTTGATTTCCAATCTAGTTGAGAAAAGAGTCTACCGTTGGTGGAATTTTCTTACAACAATAGTTATCATGCATCGATTAAGATGGCTCCTTATGAAGCTCTTTATGGAAGGAAATGTCGGAGTCCTATATGTTTGAATCAATTGAGTGACAATCGTGATTTAGGCCCCGATGTTCTTGTTGAAACCATTGATAATGTGAAGGTCATTCGTGATCGAATGAAAGCCGCTCAAGACCGTCAAAAGTCTTATGCCAATATCCGAAGAAGGCCTTTAGAATTTGAGGTTGGAGATAAGGTGTTCTTGAAAGTATCTCCAATGAAGGGTGTTAAACGGTTTGGTGTTAAGGGTAAATTGAGCCCGAAATACATTGGACCCTTTGATATTGTGAAAAGGATTGGTGCCATTGCTTACAAGTTGGAATTGCCCCCGAATTTGGCTAAGGTTCATGATGTATTCCATGTTTCTCAATTGAGAAAGTATGTTAGTGATCCGAACCATGTCTTTCAAAAGGAATTGCCCGAGCTTGAACCGAATTTGTCCTTTGAAGAGAAGCCCATCCGCATTCTAGATCGTAAGGATAGGAAGTTGAGAAGTAAAGTAGTTCCTTTGGTGAAAATCTTGTGGAGAAGTGCTAATGTCGAAGAGGAGACTTCGGAAACGGAAGCTTCTATGCGTAGTAAATATCCGAGTCTTTTCGAGTAAGGTATCTTTCTTTCCCTCAAGTTTCGAGGGCGAAACGTTTTAAAAGGTGGGGTGATTGTAACACCCGGAAATATACCCTATTTTTATAGTGAAAATATTTTACGGTTACTTTTCAGTGAATTATAGTTTTAATCGTAAAATTAATTTTCTGAGCCGAATTTAGAATTTCCGAGTTCGTATTTGGAATTCCCGCGAGATTCCGTGTGAATCCCGTCTTAAGGTGACTTTGACTTTTATTGACTTTTTCCCTTACACAACTCATACTCCCTTAACCTATTTTTCATTCATACCACTCAACATTTCTTCATCACTAATAAACCCAAATCAAAACCCTTGCCTCCATAATCTTTCCAAGCTTAGATTCGTCATATCTCGTTCGTTTCTCGCTCAAATTCGCGTAAGTTCGTCTTATTCTTCCCCTCTTATCTTCCTCTATCCGTATTGATAATAAAATCATCGTCTTTCTCGCTTTTCAAACTTTCCGTCTTTCTCAAGGTGAAGTAAATTCATCTTTTATGATCTATTTGTAGGTCTGGTGACCTCCAAGATCCCGACAAAGACTATTTCCTAATTGAAGAGGAGCTTGACGAGTAGTGAAGACGCATAAAGGTAACGGTGAATGGTTACTCGATATCATTTACGTGTTTTACATGATATCTATGTTAGAATTCGTATTTAGAATACGATTAGAAAGCTTAGGAATTGTATTATTGATAATGATTGTTGTTAGTTGATGACTTTTGATGATGGTTATTGATAGTTGTTAGAAGTGAATTATGAAAATTGAAAATGTTTGAATGTATGTTGAAGGCTCTCGGGTGAACTGGTAACTCATGTCACGGGCGTGAAATACAAGTCACGGTCGTGACTTGTGCAGTTTCACTGCACTGACCCCTTTTCGTAAAATGATCATATCTCCTTCGTTACTTTCTTGTTTTTGGCTTGTGACCTATCGTTGGAGCCGTAAGAGGATAAGCTATCACCTCAACTTATATTTTCTGTATTTTCATATCTAGAACTCTAGTTATGACCGTTTGAAGTGGACCCTTGTTTTAGTTAGTTTCCAAACTCGTTGTTTTGAGATAAGATCTATGTTTCCTATTTATTATGCTTCTTAAACATGGTCTAATGCTTATGTATCATGTATTGATTCATGTTTATCATATTTACATTTATATAATGCCATATTCTCATGCTTGCTGACGGTTTTTGTTATGTCCCACTTTGAGTCGGTTTTTACAAATGATACGGTTTGAGCACTATTTTGTTATGTGCTTCGTACTCTCATTCCCTTGGCTACCTCCACGTTCGTAAGGCTGGAATGTCGGAACGGGGAGGTATCCTACTGCTTACTTGCATGTGTTAGTGGGCATACGACGACGTTGTTGGGAGGCGAACGCTATGCGTTGATCGACCCGGCCGTCAAAATGTTGTGTACTTGCGAGGTGGTGTTATTTGCATGTAGCGTACCGCTTGTTATGAGGCTTGTGCTCTTTTCCGCCTCTTTCGTGAATTGCTCTACCGAATTTGGGGTACTCGGCGTCTTGATTGACCGAGTCTTGGATGCGAAATGTTATCGCATGTCGAATCGGAAAATGTGATTCCGAGAATCTGGCCAGGTTTAGACTAGGACCGGGTATTTATATCGTCGTTCTACAGGAGTAAATTAGTATACATATACGAAATGAATTGAATCGTGTATGCGTTCAGGGAAATGTCTTATCTCGTGGATGCCTTTTAATCATACTTGCCCTGTACACGGTGCTAGTGCGTTTCATTTACCGTGAGAGATGTCGTATTTGTGTCGTTGTCTTTGAATGCGTGATTTCATGATTGATTATTCATGGTCATTGCATGACTTGGCATCGTCAAGTATTGGTTCGTTGAATGGATGATAATATGATGGATTTATTGTGATCATCGCATGACTTGGCATGGTTTGTTTGGTCGAGTCTCAATCTTATCAAACTTATACTGCTAACGGTGAGATGCAAGCCCTAGTGAGCGTATTCGGTTGCCTAAGAGTGTCTTCCCCGAGTCTTTGAATAACATGATGGTTTCGGATTTGATTTCCATATGATCTTATCATTATTATTGAATTGCCTATCTATTCTTATCGTATCTCACATGTATATCTTATGTATGCATGCTCTACTTTTGTATTTCCTTTATGTACGTTTAATGTGATATGGCTGGGAGAACCCGGAGTTACTCCCCACTGATTGTGGCGTTCATGTTTTTCATGAATGAACAGGTTGCTTGCATGGATGGCTTTTTGCTTATGCTATTTTGAGTTCGGGTGTGAGCTAGCGGGCGTTGTCCCTGGAAGTTTCACTTCTAGACGATTTTAGCTAGTTTGCTAAACACTTTTACTTTGTTAACCTTTTGAGACACCCCGTCTCTTGGTTGTATTTCGTACTTAGTTTGTAATATTATGACACTCCTCATAGTTTCTATGTTGCATGTATAAAAGTTTTTAAAATACCGTATTTCCGCAAATTAATTCACATGCTTGTATGTTTTATATTTTTGCATTCGCGAGGGTTGTCAGAAGGACTTTGTAATATTTTTATGTATTTTTTCCGTTCTTGTTGCTTTTTCATCACATGATAGTTAGTGCATCATATTCCGCCTAAACAAAACCACCTACTACTAAAATGCATGAAAATTGACTCATATAGTTTGAATGTTAGTTATCATGGACATAAAGATGTCACTCGATTTTAAGCCATTATTTTAGTTTATTCATTCTCGCATGCTAGATATTAGTTCACTTAAAATTGAATTAAAATAAAATTGATGGGATCTTACTCTAAACCTAAAATTGAGACTAGTCTTTATAGGACAAACTACTATGAATCCCTACTTCGTCGGTAGGCATATAGGACCTTAGTCTCCATATGACCCCTTCTACGTTGGGTAAGTAGCGTGTGTTGACCTATTTTATCTCAACATTATAGTCCGAAGAGTTTCTCGTGATTATGATGGACTAAAGATAGAACTTACAGAAATTTATCGACCAGGAATTCTAAAGGTAGAATTAGCCAAGAGGTTGGCTTATCAATTTACAGATAATTGAGTCTTGGGATCATTTATATAATTCTTGAGGGAGGTCAATTGTATAAATGCTCGAGTCTTTGCATTAAAACAAATTTTGCACTAGACTTAAATTCAAATCGATGAGTATGCTTATTATGTTTTTTCTTCTTTTTCAGTGTAGAACTCGTTTACATTGATAATAATGCATATAACAAATGGCTGGAAATACTGATATCCCTATGCCAAGTGCCACGCTCGCGCGCGAATCCTGGCTTAAAGCTTTTATGGACCACATGAATCAGTCCACGCGACTGAAGAATGACGGGTCCAACTTTGCGGACTGGGAGGCGGCATTACGGAATGCTGCCATTGCTGACGGTAAGCTCAAGTACTTGACTGAGCCAATACCGCCAAACCCATGCCCCAATGCGAGAGCTAACGAGACACTTGAATATAGTGACTTCGTTATGGAAGCGGGTGCGATAAAGAACGTACTCATCTTTGCAATGGAAAGAAATTTGCAAAGACGCTTCATTGCCCAAGGTGCAAACAAGATTTTCACCACGCTCACTAACGAATTCTCAAAAGCACCGAGGATCGTTACTTATGAGCATACATGTCGCTTCTTTGAGGCGAAACTCCAGAAGGGCCAACCGGTTAGCCCACACATTCTTGATATGATTGAGAATGTCGAGAAACTGGAGGCACTTGATTGCAAAATCAGTGAGAGCATAGTCATTGACCGTGTGCTTCATTCACTTCATGATGGTTTTGCCCTTTTCAGGGCAAATTACTATATGAATGATATGAAGAAAAGTCTTCATCAGCTACACTCAGTTCTCTAACAGACCGAGAATGATATGAAAATGAGTGGGAGCATGAAGCAAGATGTTCTCAAGATTTCCAACAAGGGCAAAGGTAAGGGCAAGGCTCGTGGTGCCTAGCTTTAGGAAAGCCAAAGTTTAAAAAGTCAGGAAACGGCAAGAGTGGGCCTGGTGAGACCACTGGCTCACAAGGCAAGGCAAAGAGCAAGGACAGTAACATGGAAGGCCACCATTGCCACAAGACTGGGCATTGGAGGAGGAACTGTCCCGTGTACCGTGAGGACATAAAAGCAGGCAGCGTCACTCCTGTTGGTATGTCATCTTTTACTCATATGATTGAGACTAACCATGCAAGTTTCGGAACTTGTGTACTTGATACAGGTTGTGGTTCTTATCTGTTTAATCATTTGCAGGGCCTAAGAAACATCACACCTCTCGCAAAGGGTGATGTGGACCTTCGGGTGGGGAATGGAGCAAGAGTTGCTGCAGTTTCAGTGGGAACATATGTAATCCAACTCCCGAGTGCTTTTGAGTTATATTTATATAACTGTTGCTATGTACCTAGTTTATCTAAGAACATTATTTCTGTTTCCGTACTAGATAAAGACGGTTTTTCATTTTCAATAAAGGACAATAGCTGTATTTTCTCTTTTAATGAAATGATTTATGGCAAAGCACTTTCCAATAATGGAATTTATATCTTAGATCAAACCACAGAAATATTGCATTTAAATAATAAGAAATTAAAGGTTAGTGACAAAGATCAAACTTATCTATCGCACTGCCGTATGGGACACATAAATGAGAAACGTGTAAAGAAGCTCATTGACAATGGGACTATCTCCCCATTTGATTACGAATCATTTGGCACGTGTGAATCATGCCTTATCGGTAAAATGACTCGAATTTCCTTCAAAGGTGTTGGAATGCGCGCTAGTGACCTATTAGGACTCATACATACTGATGTATGTGGACCTATGTCAATAAACGCAAGAGACGGCTATAGATATTTTATCACTTTCACGAATGATTTGAGTAGATACGGATATGTCTACTTAATGAAGTATAAAAGTGAGTCCTTTGAAAAGTTCAAGGAATACCAGAATAAGGTTGAAAACCAACTTTGAAGAAAGATTAAAGCACTTTGTTTAGATCTTGGTGGCGAATATCTTTCAAATGAGTTTGATCAACACCTTAAAGACTGTGGTGTAGTATTACAGTTAACTCCACCTGGAACACCTCAATTAAATGGTGTGTCCGAACGGAGAAATCGAACATTACTTGATATGGTTCGATCCATGATGAGTCACACGGTAGTACCTGATTCATTATAGGGTTATGCTCTTTTGTCAGCTGCTCTTATACTTAACCGAAGTCCGTCTAAAGCTGTAGACAAGACTCCATATGAGTTATGTAAGGGAACGGTCCCTAACTTGTCCTTTATTCAGGTTTGGGGCTGCGAGGCTTATGTCAAGTGGAGACACGAAGATAAGCTCGGCCCGCGATCGTTCAAGACATACTTGATTGGTTATCCAAAAGGAATGTTTGGTCATTGCTTCTATTCGCCTACCGAACAACGAGTTTTTGTTGCGGCTAGTGCGAAGTTCTTAGAGAAAGAGTTTCTCGAGAATAAGTCAAGTAATAGAACCTTCGATCTGTCGGAGATTCAAGAACCAACAACCAAGCAACCAATGGAGGAAGAGGTTCCTTCAACTTCTGCTACGGTTAACATCCCTATGGAACCTAGGAGGTCGGGTAGAGTCTACATTCCTCCAGACAGATACATTGGTATGGTCGAGGAGAATGAGAGAGAAAATGCTTTACTCCTAGAGAGTAACGAACCCGCTACCTATAAAGGTGCCATGACCTGTTCCGACTCTAGGCTATGGCTTGAAGCCATGCAATCCGAGATGGACTCCATGTATGAGAATGAAGTATGAGATCTTGTTGATTTGCCTGATAAGGTACGGCCTCTTCAGTGCAAATGGCTTTATAAGATAAAGCACTCCGTAGAAGGACAACCAGACACCTATAAGGCACGACTAGTGGAAAAAGGTTTCACTCAAGTGCAACGATTGCATTATGATGAAATTTTTGCACCCGTAGTTATGCTGCGTTCCATTCGGATAATCTTAGCGATTGCCGCTTTTCATGACTATGAAATTTGGCAGATGGATGTGAAAACTGCCTTCTTAAACGGTTATTTGGAGGAGGAATTGTACATGGTACAACCCGAAGGTTTCATTGATCCTAAAAATTAGAAAGTTTGCAAGCTTAAGCATTCCATTTATGGACTTAAGCAAGCTTTTCGGAGTTGGAATCATCGTTTCGACCAGGTGATAAAAGAGAATGGTTTCACTCGATCAGTCGAGGAACCATGCTTGTATGTCAAGTCGAGTGGGAGTAAGATTGTCTTCTTAATATTGTATGTTGATGACATACTCTTGATTGGGAATGACATCCCTCTCTTATCTTCGGTAAAAGTATGGTTAAAGAACCATTTCCAGATGAAAGATCTGGGTGAGGCACAACGCATATTGGGGATCCTGTATCTATAGAGATAGATCACGACGGATGTTATCACTCAGTCAGGAGTCTTATATAGATAAGATTCTTGAGAGGTTCAGCATGACCAACTCCAAGAAGGGGAACCTTCCAATGATTTCTGGGATGCATTTGACTAAAGCTCAGGCACCCAAGACATCGGAAGAGGTCGAGCGCATGAGTCGTGTTCCTTATGCATCAGCTATAGGATCGATCATGTATGCCATGATATGCAAACGTCCGGACGTGGCATATGCATTGAGTATGACGAGTCGGTACCAAGGCAATCTAGGTGAAACTCACAGGATGGCTGTCAAAAAAATCCTTAAGTACTTACGAAGGACTAAGGATTGGGTATTGACTTATGGAGGAGACACTGAGCTATGCGCAATCGGTTACGCAGATGCTAGCTTCCAAACAGATCAAGATGACTCGAAATCTCAGTCTGGATTCGTCTTTACTCTTAATGGCGTTGCGGTCAGTTGGAAAAGCTCCAAACAGAGTGTTATAGCAGATTCTACAACAGAGTCCGAGTACTATGCCGCTTCAGAAGTTGCAAAGAAAGCTATATGGATGCGTTAGTTCTTACAAGGAGTAACCGTAGTTCCTAGTTCGAATGACCCTATCACCATCTATTGTGATAATAGAGGTGCCATCTTCCAGGCTAAGGAGCCTAAGTCCAGCAACAAGTCTAGACATGTACTTTGGAAGGCTCACATGATCCGAGATTACGTGGAGCAAAAGGAGATAGTGATTGACAAGATTGCTTCGGATGACAACATCGCGGACCCTCTCACTAAACCGTTAAAATATGATAAGCATGAAGGGCACGTTATTTCCATGGGAATTAAACGTGTTCCTGAGTTGTAGTAGCTGTTTTATGCGGATTAGATAAATGTATCTTTTTCATCCACTATTTATAACATCATCGTATTGTTTCATATTTTGTTTTTCATGTGGATTGTACGGCAACATTGAACGCCACAAAGTGAACTGAATTACATTATAATTGTTTTGGTCCGTAATCGCCTACATGAGCTGATAACTCTGGCAATTATACTGTGAAGTTGATTGATGGTGGGTTCAACGAGCCATAAGTCAAATGGTTGACTGATCGATCACAGATACGAGTTATAAAGATACCTCGTAGGACATCGTGACAACGTCATGGAGTCCTAAATGTTTCAGAACATTAGGTGTCAGGTCGTGGATAGGACGTCCATAGTGTTCCTAAGAGTCGATTCTTTTGACTATCGACTGTCTCTTGAGATTAAGGCAGTTATTGGGTGACTTTGGTTTCTTTCTCATGGTCGACCGTAACAAGAGGCTAAGTAGATTTTTACTGGGTCATTTCATACTGTGCTTGTATCTGCAGGATTCGAGTTGAGGAAAATATCCAACCTTTATCAGGTTTTTTTATTTCTCAGGGCCACTCGAGGAGTTGTGACTGAAATGCATGGCCATACTCGAATAATGATTCGTTTATCAGTTAAGTTACTCTCTAGTCGGGAAAACCACTCTTGATACTGATCGCTTGTAAAATACGACCTTCGTAAATACGGACTTTGCAAATTGTTTTACATTGAGTGAGAGAAATTTATGGATATAAGAATCGGGTTATCGCACATACACTTGTAAGGACAAGTGTAACAACCCGAAAAGTACCCTATTTTTCTAGTGAAAATATTTTACGGATACTTTTCAGCAAACTTAAGTTTTAATTCAAAATTTATTGTTTCCAATCGAATTTGGAATTTCCGAGTTCGTATTTGGAATTTCTGCGAGATTCCATGAGAATCCTGTTTTTAAGTCAACTTTGACTTTCGTTGACTTTTCCCGACTCACCTCGTAATATTAAAGACCGAAATTATATTTGAAAAATAATAAATTTAATTTATTTTTA